>JAJLTH010000020.1:143388-156659 GCA_030568035.1 Tetrapisispora nanseiensis | reverse complement strand
CTATTTACATTATAAATAATTATATAAACTCATATGGAAGATAATTCAAGTTGGTCGAATTATCGTCTCTATTTATACGTTTTTATTTAACATGTTTTTTTGACTCGTTTCAGACGTGTATTAGGATCGTCTCATAACGTGTATTAGAGTCGTCTCCTTTCAAGTGGTACAGGCAATTCTAGCCTTTGAACTGTTACAAAAAAATATTGTGATATGTTTATCTGAGTCTGATTTATTAGTGTATATCAATGACACTAACCTGATATGTTATTATAGTACTGTTACTATAAGTCGTAGTGGAAGCACGTGAGTCGGATATTTCTATCCCTGTTATATAGTCAAATAAGCTTGTCCTCTTCTATCTATATATAATATAAAAGAGTATTTAGATTACAAAAACTATCTAATCTAATCATGAAATATATTCAGTATTTATACTTCGATATTTCTTGATCATTATTAATCTGATGTGGTGTTCCATGATGTTCTTGAAAGCTCTGGCTAACGTTTAAGACAAAACGGGTTGTGTTTGTCTTACAACAAAAAAAAAAAATTTTAAGTAATCCCTTTAATGTCTAATGTAATGATATAACTTAGGAGTGTTTTTCTTCAAGAATATTACTCATATAGCCCCATGAAGAATTTAATATTAATACATTTTTATTAAACCAAAGTTTGTTCTACATAATATAGAAACAAAAGTAAATAAGTATTACCTTTGTGCTACCGAGGTATAACAGAACATTACTTATTACACATTTAGAAGTCAGTAGGAACATTGATAGAATGGACAGATGAAAATTCTTCACCCTCTCATTCCATTATATCCGATATATAGCAGATTAGTCCACGGGGTTAATCTCTAACTTCCATATCATCTGATTCCATGACAGATGGTTCCTGTTTCAACATTTCTTATAGACTTTACTTTCTGACAAATACTGACACTTCAAATTATTAAATATCATACAATTAGTGTTTGCAATCTTTGTACATACAACCACTTTGTCAGATTGTAAAAAACTCTTATTGATGAGATAATAATATTTTAGAATACTCTTTATTTTTCTGATGTTTTTATGTTTTGGATGGATATTTGAATATTAAAAAAAAAATCATTACCTTATTTAAAAATAAAACTAAGGTATTGGAACTATTCTTTAAATAAAATAATAAATTTCTTTAATCAACAAATATATATTTTAAAATTTAAATATAAATAAGTAAATAAATATATATATATATTTCTTAAAAAACATAAGTAAATGTACCTAAAATATACAAACCTAAGCTTCATACTAGCCTGAGTTTTTTAAAATATCCCTATCACAACAAATGCTTGGCTTATGTAAATGGAAACTGTATAATTAATTTTAATTTCCTCAATATAAGGATACCATACCAAAGTTTAGAACATTTTACATTTTTTGCAAATAAAGTAGTGATATAATTTCTTTGTCTATCCTCAACACAGCTATTGAGCTCTCTTGAATTCAAACAATTTAATGAAATTTAATATTACATAAATCACTTTACTTGTGAGTAGCAGCTTGTCTCTCATCAATACCATTTCTGATTGAAGATTTCCAGTTTAAAGCTTTTTCGAAACCACCAGAGTAAGTTTCATAGTTATGGAAAACTTTAATCAACTTCTCAGTAGTTTCTTCGACAAAAGGTCCATGTTGAACAGTCTGTTGATGAAGAATTTTACCACCGATTAAAGCAAATTCTGTATTATCGGAACTTATTATACCTTCTACTTTATCACCATCGGTATTAAAAAAAATTGCCGAATGTTCAGGAAAATTTTCGTCACCAACCGAAACAGAACCTTTAATAATATATAGGAATACATTATAATCTTGAGAAAAATCTTGACTAAACGGCTCTCCTTTTTTATCACTTTTAAAAATATAAAAATCAATTGGAGTATATGCTAAATCTTTAACAGAGTCTATGCCATATGATTGTCCACTAATAACTTCAACCTTTAAATTATCGTTTGGCTTCGCTATTGGGATATCTTCCTTACGGAGATCTCTATATCTAGGATCTGTATTTTTCAAGTCTGTTGGTAAATCGACCCATAATTGTAAACCATTTAACGGATCTCCATTTTCCATTAGAACTGGCATCTCAGAGTGACATACAGCTTTACCTGCAGTCATGAATTGTAGATCACCAGGTTTTAAAATACCTTTACTGCCAGTAAAATCTTCATGAGCAACCATCCCTTTACGGACATATGTAATAGTTTCTTGACCATGATGGGGGTGATCAGGGAAGCCTGCTGGTGGAATAACGTTAAAATCATCAAGCATCAAGAAAGGAGAAAATTTTTTCATCTTCATGGTACCAATAGATCTTCTAACTCTTGCACCAACACCTTCTGCTTGTTCTTGCGCGATGAAATGCTTTAAGATTGAACGTGCTTGCTTTGACATAGTAATAATTTATTTTTATTTTAATTTATTTTTATTTTAATTTATTTTTGTTTAAGCCGTATTATTGCTATAAATTCTTTACTTAATAATAATAATAATTATAATTAAACTCTATTAATTTTTTAATCACAATATTAAATATTAATTATTTTATCAACCTTTATATATGCTTTTAATTCCAACAATATTTTAGCTTTCCAGATATCACAATGTTGTTTGTGGTATATTAACAAATATTAATAAAGATTAACAAATATTTACTAATACTTTATGAAACATAATTAAGGGTATGTTATATATATATCAATAGATCGATGCATTTAAATTCAGGCACCAATGTAATTACTATTTGCTACTACGCTTCATCAAAAATAATTTACTAAAAAATTAGTAAACATTTACTAATTGAAAGGCCTTGCACAAAAAGCTTTTAATAATCAAATCTCAAAAATAACCAAACATAAACACATTTATATGTTGGCAAATTAGCACATGATAAATCTATATTAATATTAATTTCCTAATTAAAACTTTAATAATACTAAACATTTAATATTATTTATAATAATAGTTGAGTAAATTAAAAATTATATTATTCTAAATATTCTAATATAATACGTAAATATCAGTTCCGAAACAAAATTATAGGTTAACATAAATTATTTATGTATTTGTTTAATATTTTATATAGAATGGTTCTTCTTAAAGATACTACAGAAGATGCTTATGTAAGTATGGATATTAGTTGTGTGGTTTATAATACTTACATTTTAAGATGACATGTTATTGCCAGTGAATTTATGTAAATTTTTATTAATTTGGCTTACTTGATCTTATAATCTGTCTGCAAGCTATCTTATTTTAGGATTTCGCTTCGGTGATAATTCAACAAAATTTCTGATGCGCGACAAAATGAATGAATTTTTAGGTGATATATTCCTTTATGATCATGGTATTTCAATAATTCACTTTTTTATACTATATTAATTATTTAGTAGAAATTCAAAATTTCGCAAGAAAAAGTACCAAATACTTAATGGCAGCAGATAAACTGAGTTAAATTATCTCTAAAACTGTTTTTATTCAAGAGATCAATTAAGATCTATCGCTTCAAGGAAAGGAAATGACAAATAATTCAACAAAACTCCAAAATCGTGCTAGTGAGAAGTCTAGCACATCTCAAACTATAGTAGATGAAGACATCTTTCTATCAGAGAATGCAGGTAATAATCATAAGATGAAATCAATCAAAATAATTGGTAAGTTTACCAAGAAATCGATAACGATATCCCATTGGGATCAATTACCCAGTTGGCAAAAAGATAATGAACATATACATCATGGTTATGTCAGAGAGACCAACAATTTTTTAAGCTGTTTTGATAGTCTATTTTTTATGCATAATGAATCAATTAATATCTATTCACACATGATTCCAGGCATATGTGCATTATTAATGATATTTATAGACGTAAATGTAGTTAAAAAGTTTCCTTCTACTACATTCGTAGATTACATGGTGATTAATTTATTTTTATTCGGTGCTTTTTGTTGTTTAACACTAAGCAGTGCATTTCATACATTGAAGTCACATTCATTATTTATTGCAACTTTTGGTAACAAATTGGATTATCTTGGAATTGTCGTTTTAATCGTGACATCAATGATCAGTATATTATTTTACGGATTTTATGATAACCAATTCTTCTTTTATATATTCACTTTTATTACATTATCTTTTGGCATAGGATGTGCAGTAGTATCCCTTGCAGATAAATTTCGTTCAAGAGAATGGAGGCCATATCGTGCAACAATGTTCGTTCTTTTTGGTTTATCGGCAGTGTTCCCGATTATTGCTGGGATATATCATTACGGATTAGATGAAACATTCAAGAAAATTCAATTAAAATGGATTATACTAGAAGGGTTCTTCTATATATTTGGAGCATTTCTATATGCAGCTAGATATCCAGAAAGACATCATCCAGGTGCATTTGATATATGGGGCCATTCTCATCAAATTTTTCATATACTTGTAGTTATTGCTGCATGGTGTCACTTTCGTGGATTATTAGAGGCATATAAATATGTTCATGTGCATTTAACCATGTGATTTGATAAATTGTACACAAATACATAAAATCATTTTAATATAATTATTTAGCTCATTTGTTTATGGTTTTGGAATGATTGGAAATCGTCAACCAATTTCAAAAATATTGAATAATAGTAGCTATATAGTAATAACTTTACAAGTCCCTATTTGAAATTTGGTTCACTTTACCTATTCCTTCTAAATATAAAATAAAATTATATCATACCTTTTAAACATAATGATATTCATTACACCTTAAGAATAAGATGATAATTGTTTTAAAACACAAAACCTTGTTGCTTCCTTTGAGAAAAGGCAATTTGGTACACAACTTATCCACTATAATAGGGTTTACAAAACCCTATCGCATGCACATATTTTTTGTTGTAACAGAAAAAAAACCTAAAAAAATTTGTTTTCGTGTCATACAAATATCAAAATTTAGTTAATTTAATGTTTTCATTTTTTTATTGTAAACATTTTTTGTAATTCTATCTACAACGATAACTTCAAATCCTTACTAATATTGATATACTTGTTATTAGACTGTCAACTATATAAACTTTTGATTAGTAGTTATTGAATTGCTTGTACGTATATTCTTTATTTGTGATTAATAAACGAAAAATAGATTTCAATCAATGCTGACAAAAGAAACAACACAACTATAAATATCACAGCTCAAAAGCGTAAACTCATCTGATTTCGTGGTATTGATTTATTTTTTTGAATTTAAAGATATCTTTATTATTTATTAGTTGGATCTTTTTTAAGAAGATAATAGAGAATTCGAATCGTTTGGATATTAACACTTAATTAAGAAAATACAAATCTGGACAAGGATATTCAGCTTTTTGTTCTTTTCTTTCAATAGACTCTATCATGGAGTCAGAGAACAAATATCAAACTTCTAACTTATCTGAAGTTTCTAATTATGAAATATTATCGTATAATAATGATTCCGATTCCGATGAAAAGCTAACAGTCTTACCAAAATTAAGTAATTTTGGTTCTGCATTAATATTGGAGAAAAATGAAAATTTAACTGGAACATCTTTTACAAATAACACAAAGTCGGTGAAAATGAATAACAACCAAATAATTAACTTAACAAGAAATGGAGTTGGATCCACCATAACACATGTTAATGATGGAAATATTACATCACCAAAGTTTAAAGGCATTAAAAATATGATAGATCAAACTTTGTCTATAAAACAAAATGAAAGAAGAAAAGGAAGGAGATTATTTAAGAAACTTGAATTAACGTCTTTGGGTAAAGCAAAAAGAACTCATTTAGATGACTCAACAACATCATTCATAAAACAAGATGAAAAATCTCATACATTGGATGAGAAAGTGACCGCAAATTTAACTGGTATGAAGGTTCTTGAAAAGGAAGAGTATAGCAATCCACATATCTTAAAATTAGGTGACGATAAAGTGGATGATAATTCTGGAGATAAGACATCAAGACCACATATAACAACTCCATCTTCATCATTTGGTTCAACCTTTCATACATCATCCACTAATCCATTTATTGATTCAAATACACAAAATTATTCAAATACAAGTCCAGCTAACACAATAATAGATTACAATCTAATAGATATAGGAGATTTGAATCCTTTTCAAGTGTTAAAGAAATATAACTTGCCTTCGACCGAGTTGGCAACAGTATCAAAGCTATATTTTGAAAAACAAAAAGAAGAAAATAGAAAAAACATAATTAAAAAGAGATCTGCATCTAAAGAAGGATTCAAGACTTCCATCTCAACCAGTGTAACAACATCTAAGATACATGATCGAGGATCTTATAACTCACTGAATTATAGTAACCAAAAATCAACTGCATTTACACAAGAAGATGGTAAAAATTTAGAAATATCGAATTCAGATAATCCAAATGATGAAGTTTTACCAATTAGCAAAGATTATAGTTTTAAGAGAGAAGTATTAGGACAAATAGATATTAACAAGAATGTTAACCGGAATAATGTTGAAAAGAGAAAACTTGATGAATTTCATAATTCGAATGGAAATTTAAAAGTTCAGATATCTGATATCGGAGAATCCGGTAAAATGAGCCAAAATAAGAATTTAAATGGCGATAATAATATTGATGTACAAAAAAAAATAAAGAAAGTCGAAATTGTGGAGCCTTCAATTTCAGCTATGCATAGGAAAGTCTCAAAAAATGTAATTTCTGTTAATGATGTTGAATATGAAAGAATAGAACTTCTAGGGAGAGGAGGCTCATCCAAAGTTTATAAAGTAAAAAATACGAACAATAATCGAGCTTATGCACTAAAAAGGGTCGTATTTGATGAGTTTGATGATACAAGCGTGGATGCATTTAAAGGAGAAATTGAACTATTGAAGAAATTAGAAAATGAAAAGAGAGTAGTAAAGTTGATTCAGTATCAAATGGACAATGGTGTATTACATTTAGTAATGGAATGTGGGGATCATGATTTATCACAGATTCTAAATCAAAGAGCGAATATGCCATTGGATGTTGACTTTATACGTTATTATTCTAGAGAAATGTTGAAATGTGTTAAGGTAGTTCACGATGCAGGCATCGTACATTCTGATCTTAAACCTGCAAATTTTGTTCTAGTAAAAGGTATACTAAAAATTATCGATTTTGGTATTGCTAATGCTGTTCCTGATCATACTGTAAATATCTATCGTGATACACAAATTGGTACACCAAATTACATGGCCCCTGAAGCACTAGTTGCCCTGAATGAAAATAGTGATTCTGAAACTAAAAACACCTGGAGGGTAGGTAAACCATCCGATATTTGGTCATGCGGTTGTATTATGTACCAAATGTTTTATGGTAGACCACCTTATGGTGCATATCAAAATCAGAATAGACTTCTAGCAATTATGAATCCCGAAGTAAAAATAGTATTTTCAGAAAAGACATCGAGAAATGAAAGTGTTCCAAAATCAGCTCTTGATACCATGAAGGCATGTTTAATAAGAAATCCTGAGAAAAGATGGACTGCTGATGAAATTCTGGATGCTTCTTTTTTAAATCCTGTGCTAGTAACACCATATATAGTTCGTGATTTGATAAGAAATGCTGTATACTACGGGTCTGATCAGGGTCAGGTATCCGAACAAAAGATCACAGAACTTGCAGATGATGTTCTAAACCGATTAGCGGATTTTAGATTGTAATAATTATTTAAATTAATAACTATATTCATTTATGTATTAAAAACCTTTTGCATTATTTAAATTAATAGACCGATATTACCATTATATAAATACTTCTGAAAATTTGCTTCCATGTTACATATATAGAAGTAACACAGATACATTATTTTTTATGTTTCTCTTTTCGAGAATTGGACAAAGCTAATATCACAACTTAATTAATAATATACAAATCTATATTTAAGCGTTATTATATATACTGTATTATTGCTAAACAATTGCCTTTACCTAATATTTTCTCTTTTTAGATGGACGGCCGTTCTTCTTCTGTTTATTCTCATTTGTAATTCTTTCTTTTCTTATTTGTGCAACTGTCTTCAATTCTGATCTTACATTATTTCTATTATTATAACCTTTAACTTGAACGCCTCTTTCTAATGCATCCTTAACCTTCTTCTTCTGTTTTTCATAATCATCTCTATGTTTATCTGGTAGTCTAGGTGCCTTATTTTGTTTATGCTTAAATCTACCTCCGAAAGTTCTTCCACCCTCGGAAGAATTTGTAACATCGGTTAATAAATTAGTTTGTATACTATCTTCTCTTGCACCAGCTTTTAATGGTTTAATATGTCTTGCCTTTGACCACTCGTCAAATTTACCTGATTTGAAACTTGCTGGAATCTTTTGACCACCCTCTCCGATAATGTATTTCTTGTTATCTAGACCATTGGCATTGACATATTTCTTTCTACTTTTATCCCATTTGATATTAACAGTTTGTTTATGAACTTGCACTTTATCATCATCATTTAGATCATACGCAGCATGTGCAGCATCATTGGTGAAACCATTTGTTAAATTTAATTGCTTATCTTGTATATCACCAGTTGGAGCATAGTGACTTAAGAAAAATTGTGGGTCTTTGTAGGATTTTGGCTTTCTTTTCTTTGAGTTATCTTGCTCTTCAAGTATTTTATCCGCATCTTCAAATGCCTCTAATGCATCTTTAGAAATACTATACCCAGTTTCATATTCATCCCCCTTCAAGACTTCATCTTCTAAGGCATGCGTTAAACCAGCCATTCTTTCTTTCTCTAACAATTCACGTCTCTCATTTGCTTTTCTCTGGATAGGAGCCAATTGTCTTCTTCTTCTATTCATCAAAATAGCTGTAGCATCGGTAGGATTTCTACCAAATTCGAAAACAGTTTCTTTATTATTTCTATTTTGAAATTTAGATAAGAAATCTAGTTTTTCCTTTTCTACGTTTTTACCAAACATTACGTGCTGTTCATCCCAACCAGATGCAATAATTTCTTTACTTCTTTTAATTGACTCAGGTGATGCAGCTGTACGAGTTCTGAAGTACAATTTTTCTGCTTTTTGTGAAGTCTTCTTTGCCATTTGTAAATCAAAACTAGCTGTCATAATATTTTTGTATAGATCTCCAATATTTTCAACTTCCAGACGAGGACAAGAACCTATAATTATTCTTTCAGTATACGATGGCTTTGGTGGTTTAAACATAAATTCCTCATTGCCTGCAGCAACCCATTTGGTTTTAGTTAAATCGCAAGTAGCATCATACATAGGCGTTAGCAATACCTTTTTACCAAGGAATAATTCTAAATCTAACAGATATGGCAATTCTGTTTCAGAAACAATAGAGTATGCCCAACCTTTGTTACCAGCTCTTGCAGTTCTACCAACACGATGAACAAAAATTTTTGAAGATGCTGGTAAAGAATAATTAATAACATTGGCCAACATTGGAATATCAACACCTCTTGCTGCAACATCAGTAACAACCAAAATTGAGGTTAAACCTGCTCTAAAGTTAAATAATTGATGCTTACGAGCATGTTGGTCCAATGTACCATATAAGTATGATACCAAATAACCACAATCCTTTAATAAGTTAGAGATATATTCAACATGATGACGTGTTGGAACGAAAACGATAGTAGCCTTTTCAGAAGGTAATTCGTTAGCAGAAGGTAATTTTACCTTAACAAAATTTCTACGCTTACCTTTTGTGCCATTTTTATTATTATTATCAGTTTTTTCATTATCTGAATCAGCTTCGTCACTTTTCTTATTAGAAGCATTTAATTTTTTAATTTCTTCTTCTGTACCAATTTGTAACTTAATAACCTCTTGTAAAATATATAATAAAGTAGATTCTCTTTCTTCATTTTTTGTGCTGAAAAATGCAAGTTCTAAGTTCTCTGAAATTTTTGACTCGGCATCTAACCTGACCAATACAGGATTTGTTAGACCTGCTTTAGCAAAATCAACCAATGAGTTTGGTAGTGTTGCAGAAAATAATAAAGTTTGTCTATTCATTGGCAATGAGGCAAGCAGTTCATTTAATTGTTCTTGGAAACCCATTTCAAATAATCTATCAGCTTCATCAAAGACTACGTATTCAACAGTTTTCAAATCTAAACTCATTTCGACCTTTAAATGTAAAAATCTACCTGGTGTAGCCACTATAACATCTGGATTTGACATCATCATACTGAATTGGTCTTCTAGCGAGTCACCACCAGTCAGTAATACACTTCTTAATTGAGAACCTTTCGAGAAATCTTTAAACACTTTATGGGTTTGCATTGCTAATTCTCTTGAAGGAGATAGGATAACTGCACGGGCACCAATTTTACCTGAATGTGTTTTCAATTTTTCAATCATTGGTAAAATAAAGGCAGCAGTTTTACCAGAACCAGTTCTAGCCATACCAACTATATCTCTTCTTTGGAGAATCAAAGGAATAGTCTTACGTTGAATTGGTGTTGGTTGTCTAAAACCTTTCTTATTAATGTTAGATAATATCAGCTTTGATAAACCAAAACTTGGAAAACTACCTTTTTTATGTTTTGATTTATCTTGCATATTTGTTGAAAAATAATCATTGACATCATCATCGTCTTCATTAAACCCATTTGATTTTGATTGTTTATCGTCCTCACCATCAGACATTTCTAATAGAGGAAATGGGTTAGAATCATTTTTTGATGATTTTTTACCATTGGTTTTTTTATTATTGTTGTTTTCTTCATCTTCTTCAACATCACTGTATTCGATTACATCTTGAACTCCATTATCAACTTCAAAATCACTATCGCCTTCACTACTACTATCACTATCACTTGAATTGAAAGCAATATTTTTAGCAATATCGATGCCATTATCTTCAACATCACTATTGTCACTTTCGTCAGACATGGATCTCTTAATTGCAAGGGAAACCATTTTATCTTTTCTGGTAGATCTGTAGATTTTACCTATTGTGTAGTAAAAATAATCTTTAATAGTTATAATGTCACTATTTAATAAATAGCAATATTATAAATATATTCATCTTATACATTTATATTATCATATGTATGAACAACAATTAATCTCTTTCTTCCATCTAAACTCATCTCATCTCATCTCATCGCATAATCTTTTTCACCTTAACAAGAAAAATTTTACAATAGGCGCTATCATACCAAAATTGACAGAAGTTAATTATTGGATTTCATTTCTCTGCTAATAAGAATGAAATTGACTGCAAAATTATCATAAGAAGAAATATGTTATTAGATACATAATTATTGAATTAATAATACTGGCATTCTTTAACATCAGAGTAATTTTCAAAATAAATTTGATCAACTTCACCTTTGGATTGAGATTACATTACAGAAGTAGTCGTTTACTAATACTCTTTGATTCACGTTCTTTAATATAATAAAAATTTGTCTTATTACATAATATATATATATAAATATAAATATATATATATATATATATATATTAATCTTGATCTAGTTATTATGACGCTTTAGGTCGATGTCGGTTGTTGATACATAACCTTCAGTCTTCATCACTGTATGTACTGTCATCTGTAATTACACGTGATAGTATTTAAAATCTGACACAATACACACACCTTTTGAAAAATTCGAGGAACCACAGTGAAAAAAGAGTGGTATAATGGACATTACAGGAAAGAATGTATATAAACTATCATATATATATAACTAAATTTAATTGAATCGTGATTAAGAGATTATAAGTTGTTAATTTTGTCCACGGGAATAACTAATTTTAGAGAGATTCCAACCTTAAGTTTTATTGCCTACCATTCATAAAGAGTCACCAAAGTTGACGAGTTTTATTTTAGCTTCTTTTGTATCAATAAGTCAATCAGTAAATATATAAGGATGGTATTTGAGAAAGAATTATTAGTTGCTACTCAAGCTGTGCGCAAAGCGTCGTTACTAACTAAACGTATTCAAGGTAGAGTGATTGCTCATAGGGATTCATCTACAATAATCAAGAGCGATAGTTCTCCAGTGACCATTGGTGATTATGCAGCACAAACCATCATTATTAATGCTATAAAATCCAATTTCCCTGAGGATAAAGTATTAGGTGAAGAGAGTGCTAGTGGTTTAACCGATGAATTTTTATCTGAAATATTAAAAGAAATAAAAGAAAACGATAGAATATTCAATGAAACTTACAAGACCGATTTTAAATTTCAAAATGAACAATTCCCATTAGAGACAATCGAAGATGTTAAACAAATAATTAATTTTGGTGATTACAAAGGTGGCCGTGTTGGCAGATTCTGGTGTTTAGATCCGATTGATGGGACGAAAGGATTTTTAAGAGGTGAACAATTTGCTGTGTGCCTTGGATTGATAGTCGATGGTATCACGCAAGTAGGTGTATTAGGGTGTCCTAATCTGTTGTTAAAGAATTATGGAGCAATTGAAGATATGCCTGGAGCAGAGAAATTTGGATATATATTCCGTGCAGTGAGGGGAGAAGGGTGTTTTTACCAATCTAATTCGTATGAACCAACAGATAAGACACAACAACAACAAGATGGTGGCAGTAGTAAATGGGTACAATGCCATGTAAGACATTTGCAAAACACTAGTGATATGGTATCGTTGGAAGGTGTCGAGAAAGGACATTCGTCTCATGATGAACAATCAGAGATCAAAAGACAGTTAGGTATCACCCAAACATTAAACCTTGACTCCCAAGTTAAATATTGTTTATTAGCCATTGGGTTAGGAGATGTATATTTAAGGTTGCCTATCAAACTAACCTTCCAAGAGAAGATATACGACCATGCAGCAGGAAATGTAATTGTGCATGAAGCTGGTGGAGTACACACAGATGCAATGGAAGATGTCCCACTAGATTTCGGAAACGGTTTGACATTATCAACAAAGGGAGTGATAGCATCC
Source organism: Tetrapisispora nanseiensis (assembly GCA_030568035.1). Lineage (NCBI taxonomy): Eukaryota > Fungi > Ascomycota > Saccharomycetes > Saccharomycetales > Saccharomycetaceae > Tetrapisispora > Tetrapisispora nanseiensis. Next base: position 143,688 of record JAJLTH010000020.1, on the reverse strand, counting down.
AGTGGGCCTGAATCGCTACATAGTAAAATCGTTTCCATTTCTAAAAGCGTTATCAACTCCAGACAATGAGAAGAATAAATTCAGAGCACCGTACGATGCATTAGAATATTACCATATTACCATATTAGAATATAACTATATATCTATATATTACTATATATTATAACAGTGCATAAGTTAATCAGATAGTAGACTGGAAAGACAACAAGTGTTTACCCTACCTCCTCGTTTTGCCCATTCACCGATTTCTCTTTTTTTCGGCCCACGGCAGAAATTCCCTTCGCCGTCCACTCCCCCCCC
>JAJLTH010000020.1:119951-143288 GCA_030568035.1 Tetrapisispora nanseiensis | reverse complement strand
AGATGCCAAAGGTGGGTATGAACAAGAAGGGGGGGGGAAAAAAAAGAGAGTGTTAAGAAACTGCGCACACTGTATTTGACCATACCGTATTTTTTACTTATTTTCCTGCAGTGGTCTCTCTATCTCTCTCTCTCTCGTTTACAACTCAGTGAAGATAACGTGCGACGCCATCCGCTGTTCTTCGTTACATTTATTGTTGATCCAATATCGGTAAAGAAACGGCGGGAGAAGAAAGATGACTTCGAATTCGAAATGTTTTTTAGATAAGCGATGGGGGAAATGGTGCGTATTGTTCTCTGTGTCGTTGTGTCCTTGTGTCGCTGTGTTGTCGAGTGCCTCTGCTGAGTTTTGTTACCGATCTTCTTTCCCTTCCTTTTCTTGTGCGTCATTTTCTCTCCCACCTCCCACCCCCTCAAACTGTGTGTTCACATCCGTTAATTGTATATTAATTTTCGATATTTTTAAAATTTATTCCATTATATTTTATTCTGGATGGAATAAAACATATAGTATATTTTATTTATTCACTTTCCCCGGTACTTTGAAATTATTTAAAATACTATATAGTTCTATATAATAACGGAAAATTTGGTGGGTTGCACTGAAAATTTGATAGATTTTTCGAATTTTTTTTGTATTATTATCTTTTTATTATTTTCTTCTTAATTTTTATGTTTTAATCATTTTATTAGGAAATTTATTTACTTTCCCATTAAACTATATCTTGCAAATTCAATATATAGCCTTTATATAAGAGATCTTATTTTCTAATTACCGTGTTTAATCTTTCAAATTAATCATTTATTGATTAACGTGGAAACTTCGTATTCTACAGTACACATACACACATACACACACACATCCCATACACTCACTACCCATACACCACGCTACACTCTAGTTACCCAATACACTTTGCACCCACCTCACCCTTGCCACACTACCAATCCCACACTTGCTCGTTCACACAAATCATGATTCTGCCCAGTTTCAAATCAGTTAGTGGTGAAGTGCTGAATTTGGTGAAGAGGAAAAATATCCAGACAAGGTTGAAAAATACAACTACGTTGAATGTCGCCTTGGGTTTACCTGGAATGTTCCAAGCATTCACTTTAAAGACAAGTTCAAAACTACATACTGTAGCCATCTCATTCTCAACTTTTTCAGTACTCTGTGGATTAATCTCATTTTATTTATTATACAATTACGATAAAAGAGACAAAGTGTTTAGACACGAATTGATCACTTTATTGACTGTTTGTGATTTTATTAAGACTTTTATTTTAATGATTTATCCAATAGTATTGAAATGTGACAGAAATCAGATGGGTAATTCAAAATTTTATAATTCTTTAGGTTTTTTCACTGCATTCGCAATTGAAGGTGCAGATTTAGCAATTTTAGTATTTGCCATTCATTTTGCTTTATTAATCTTTAAACCTGATATGAAATGGGAAAATAAAAAGACAAATAATATCGATGGTGGATTATATAAAGTACGGTATTATGTTTGGCCAGTGGTCATCTTATTACCATTCATTTTTGCATCACTCGCTTACATTGATTTCTCAGTGATTAATCACAGATTTTTAAGACAATATACACAATTGATTATTGATGATAATGATTTGAATTTCCCTTTTCAAGCTAAAATTGGTGGTTATAAACCATTGGCAACAATGTGTTATTTCCCTCCATCACCAGTTTGGTATAAATTAGCTCTGAGTTGGGGTTTAAGATATTTTACAGTCATTTTCATCTTAATAACATATATTTGCATTTACATCAATGTATCAAGACAGACTTCCATTTTAAATAGAGCAATGAAAGAATTAGGATATGATCCAAAAAAAAATAAATCAGATTTACCAATCACTGGTAATAAAGTTACAAGAGTTTTGAAAAAAGCATTTAATTTTGTGATTCATTTTATATACCCAATTATAGGAAGAGACGATCCAGATTCAGATCAAAACTCAAGTAATTTATTACTGTCGATGAATAATTTACAAAACGAACCAAATGAAATAAATGGAGATGTTAAAGCTGGCTTGCATCTCCCAGAGAGTGATCAGAAATCCTCGGAACCAATTGATATAAACCAAACCAAGCATTCAAACCCAATATTAGGTACTATTTTCTCTAAACAAAATAAGACTACAAACTCATTGACAAACAATGTACAGAAATCGGAAGTTGATAATTTACAACAAGGTCTAAAGAGAGATACATATTTGGCAATGTATCGTCGTAGAAATAATACACGAAAAAATTTAAGGTCAATCTTTATTTACCCATTCTCATATATTTGTTTATGGATTTTCCCAATTGTAATTGACATTACTCAATACAGATATGAAATTAGATATGGACCTATAATTTGGCTGGCCTATATAGGTGCTGCTGTTTATCCTTTGAGTTCCTTTGTCGACCTAGTAGTCATTTGCTACAGAGAAAAACCTTGGGAACATTCTTGGAATCTTGTGGAAACAAAATCTATAATGGATACTTATAGGTATAGATGCTACATCGATGAAAGTGAAATAATTAAGTTATGCAATTCAGCAATAGGTAAAAAAGGTTGGTATCATTATACACCACCTCAAGAAGAAAAAGGAATTTTTGCAAAAATCTGGTCTCCAAAAAGTGCAAGAACCGATATTATGCATAATAAATCTAATTTCAAAGGGTTAGAACATAAATCAACCCCAACTAGCTCTTCAAGTGACACAAAATATTCAAATACTTCTTCCAATAATATAACAACTGATGAAAGTGATAATCATTTATTAGACTTATTACCTGAGGTATCTACATTTTGGCAAATAATTCATCATTTGCCAATGCTTGAAGGAATCAACCTGTATGAAATTAATAAAGACTTAAGAGCAATCAACGATTTCGATGATGTAATAGATCACACCTCGAAATTGGAAACTACTGTCACTTTTAATATGAATAGCAATATGACAAGAACTGCATCTGTCGGTCAAAAGAATATTCTAACATTGACAAGAACTGCGGAACTAGATGCAGATTCTGTTCCAAACGTTCATAATGCATATAATGTTGATCTCTCTAATGTACGTTTGAATGCAATGGATTTCTCTGATGTCGTAAACGGTCAAACCACACAAGAAATATTGAATAAGAAAGAGGGAAAAACTGATAATAAATTAAGTCTTATTGAATTTTTAAGAGACACAATTGATCTGAAATAATAACATTACATAATTCAAAATTAATTTTAGCATATTTGAACTTCATTATTAACTAAATATAATGAGTTTGATTAATAAATACGCATTTAATAAATAATAAAATAAACACATCTCTAATTACTTGTGCTATAGTTACTTTATTTAAATTAATTATATAAATGTCACATACATGTGATAACTTCAACAATTAGAGAAAGTGAAATGATTATATTCTTTCCTTTCTTAAAATTTTGAACAAGAAACCGAAAACTTGTATAAGCGATTAGGTGAAATTTATTCTGATATAAAGTTAAGGTTTATCTTGGTAACACAGCTATCTATAAAATAGACAGTTTTTCTGGTGAAATGCTTAATCATTATTTTTCAGAATCTTATTTGTATTTGTGAGGTATCATTAAATCAATTGATGCTGATAATATTTCAGAGGAATTTAGCATCTTTAAACATACTCAGTCGTATACGAAATAAAGTTGCAATGGTTAATGCCAATATTGACGAAGTAAATTCTACCAAGAATAATTCATCAAGAAGTTCAACCGAACTCTCTGAATTTGATACTCACCTAATAAATGATAAGGAGAGGGCTAGACAAGAACAGAAATTTAAAGAGATAAATAAAAACAAAAGAGCAAAAAAAGATACTTCAAAAATAACCCAAACCGAATTACGAGATAAAGCTGGTTTTAAACTTAAAGTTGCAAATACAAATTCAAAAAGGGTTAAACAAGAAGATCCTGATTTTGATGTTACAATTGAGGGACCATTGAGAAAAATATCACCATATTATTTTACTTATAAGACATTTTGCAAACTAAGATGGAGGGATAGAAAATTGATTGATGTATTTGTAAACGAATTTAGAGATAGAGAGGAAAGTTACTATATTAAAACTATTAAATCTGGTAAAGTTTTTTTAAACAATGAGCCGGCAAATATAGATAGCGTAATTCGTAATGGAGATTACATAACCCATCAAATCCACCGTCACGAACCACCTGTGACCAGTCGACCAATTAAAACCGTTTTCGAAAATGATGATATTTTAGCAATTGACAAGCCAAGCGGTATAGCTGTCCATCCTACTGGCAGATTTAGATTCAATACAATAACAAAAATATTAGAAAAAAAATTAGGATATTCCGTCCATCCATGTAACAGATTAGATAGATTAACTAGTGGTCTGATGTTTTTAGCCAAAACTCCGAAAGGTGCCGATGAAATGGCTGATCAATTGAAAGCTAGAGAAGTAACCAAAGAATATATTGCTCGTGTTGTTGGTGTGTTCCCAGTAGAGGAAACAGTCGTCGATTTACCTTTAAGATCCATAGATCCGAGGGTATCATTAAATGCTGTTTGTAGTATGGATGATGAAAATGCAAAACATGCAAAAACAATTTTTAAAAGGATCAGTACCGATGGTAAGACGAGTATCGTTATCTGCAAACCATTAACAGGTAGAACTCACCAAATAAGAGTTCATTTACAGTACATTGGTCATCCAATTGCAAATGATCCAGTGTACTCTAATCCATTAATTTGGGGACCTACTCTCGGTAAAGGAGGTATCGATGATTATAAAGAAATTGTAGAGAAACTTGATGAAATTGGTAAAACAAAAGTTGCAGAGAGTTGGTTTTTCTCTGATGCACTTGGTGAAAAAATCCTCCCAGATAAAAGATGTGAAGTATGTGATACAAATTTATATAGTGACCCTGGTCCTAATGATTTAGACCTGTGGCTACATGCATATAGGTATGAATCTACCGAGTTAGACGAATCTGGTAAGAAAAAATGGAGTTACCATACTGATTTCCCTGAATGGGCTATCGAACCTAATGTCAAATACATGCAAATAGCATTAGAAGAGGCTAAGAAATGTGGACCAACAACCACTGCTTTTAATGTTGGTGCGGTACTAGTCAATGGCACAGATATTTTATCAACAGGACACTCCAGAGAGTTACCTGGTAACACACATGCTGAACAATGTGCACTCGAAAAATATTTTGAAAAAAACAACACCAATATTGTGCCAGAAGGAACTGCAATTTTTACTACCATGGAACCATGTTCTTTGAGATTAAGTGGGAATGAACCTTGCTTAGAAAGAATCTTGAAACAGAATGGTAATATAAGAACCGTATTTGTTGGAGTAATGGAACCTGATACTTTTGTTAAAAACAACGTAAGTGTGTCCAAATTATCTGACAATGGCATAGAGTATGTTAAAATACCTGGCTTTGAAGAAGAAGCTATTAAGATTGCGACATATGGCCATGAAAATAAATAGTTACAAAAATACGAACTTTGTAATGACATAAAAATTAATGTAATTATATATGTATATATATATATATGTTATAGAAATAGAACCGATCTTATGATGTTTCCCATATACTTGCAAATTAGACCAGTAGTTCATAAGAATATCAAATTAACAAAGTCCATTGTTTTAAATAAGTCCTACTCATGTCACATATTTTATGAGGACTGTTTGTAACATTCACATATGTAACATTCCACAAGGCATTAGAGACGCACCGTATTTAATGACACCACTACTAAAAGTTTGCTATGCGTTGAAGGCATCGCTACTTCAACTTTCTTTACATTGTGAATTTGGCAGCGAAAAATGTTCAATGAAATGTTATTTGTACAGTCTATCAGAAAGTAATATTGTAATGATGAGTCTAATTGATTTCTAATATTAACAGTTGATTATATTTTTTTTCACTTTAATTGTATCAATTATGTTCTTATATCAAAGTAAAAAAAATTTCTTTACTTCCCACATTTACTTATCCACAAATCTTAAAAGGACATAGTACGACAAGAAAGCATTGATCATGTCTAAACGTAGAGGTGCTGCTAAACCCAAACCTAAGGCTGCTGCTACCAGTACCAAGGACAATAGTAATTTTTTGGAGGCTTTAAAGTTATATGAATCTAAAAATTATAAAAAATCATTAAAACTTTTGGAAACTATCTTGAAAAAGGATAGTTCCTATGCCGATGCTTTGGCTTTAAAAGGGTTGAATTTATATTCAACTGGTGAAATTGACGAAGCAAAATCTTATGTCAACAATGCTACTAATAAGATTAAGAACTTCAAAGCTTCACCAATTTGTTGCCATGTTTTAGGTATTTATATGAGATCTACAAAAAACTACGTGGACTCTATTAAATGGTTTCAAGCTTCTCTAGATAATGGCTCAAACAATCAACAAATTTACAGAGACTTAGCTACTTTACAATCTCAAATTGGAGACTTCAAGGGTGCATTGGTTTCAAGAAAGAAATATTGGGAATCTTATATGGGATTCCGTGCCAATTGGACAAGTTTAGCTGTTGCTCAAGACATTAACAATGAAAGACAACAAGCCATTAACACATTATCTCAATTTGAAAAATTAGCTTCTGGTAAATTGGGTGAAGCTGAAATGTATGAAAATAATGAATGTATAATTTACAAAAATGATATTATGTACAAAGCTGCCAATTCTAACCCTGAAAAATTGAATAAAGTATTGAAACATTTGAACGATAATGAAAAAGATATTTATGATAAGTATGCTCTATTGGAAAGAAAAGCTAATATTTTTATGAAAACTGGTAACTTTAAAGAGGCATCAAAAGTTTACAGAGCTTTGATTAAAAGAAACCCAGATAACATAAAGTATTATACTATGTTAGAAATCACTTTAGGTATCTCCAATGATTCTGAATTAAAATTGAAAGTTTATGAAAAACTTTCCAAGTTCTATCCAAAGGCTGAACCTCCAAAATATATCCCATTATCTTTTGTCGAAGATGAAGCTACTTTAAAAACACTTTTAAAAGATTATGTTATCTCCCAATTGAAACGTGGTGTTCCCGCTACATTTTCAAACATTAAACCATTATATAGATTAAGAGCTAATATAATTCCACGTTTATGTGAGGATCTTATAACTGAGTTTTTATCTACTTTGGATGCAACCTCTGAACCTGTTGCATTCATTTGGACTCATTATTATTTGTCACAGCATTACTTATTTTCTAGAGATTACACTAAATCTCAAGACCACATCAATAGTGCAATTTCTCATACTCCAACAATGGTAGAGTTTTACATATTAAAGGGTCGTATTATGAAACACCAAGGTCAACTCTCAGAAGCTGCTGAGGTTGTTGAAGAAGGTAGAAAGTTAGATTTACAAGATAGATTTATAAATTGTAAAGCTGCCAAATATTTCTTAAGAGCTAATAATATAGAAAAGGCTGTGGAAGTTGCTTCTCTTTTTACAAAAAATGATGATGCAGTCAATGGTGTTAAAGATTTACATTTGGTCGAAGCTGCTTGGTTCATTATCGAACAAGCAGAAGCTTATGACAGATTATACATTGAATCTAAAAAGAAACTTGATGAATTAAGAAAATCTTTAGAAGAAGTATCAGAAGAAGAAAAAGAAAAAGAATCTCAAACTTTAAAAGAGTTAGATTGGAATACTACTAAATTCCAAGGTTTGGCATTGAAAAGATTTATTGCTATCAGTAAATTTTATAATCAATTTGAAGATGACCAACTGGATTTCCATTCTTACTGTATGAGAAAAGGTACTCCTAGAGCCTATCTAGAAATGTTAGATTGGGGTAAGAGCCTTTACACGAAACCAATCTATGTTCGTGCAATGAAAGGAGCCTCAAGATTATACTTTGAGTTAGATGATAAATTAAAGACTCCAGTTGATGAAACAATAGTTGTCAAAAAGAAAAACAGTTCTAAAAATAAAAAAGATGCAGCTTTTAATAAAAGAAAGGATGAAGAAAAGAAAATCGTTATGGCTTACCCAGAATCTAAAGACTCTGACATATTTGGTGAAAAATTATTAAGTAGCAAAAAACCAATGGAAGATTTCTTAAATGTATTTTTCACTGCATACAACAGACAAGTTCAAGATTATGAAAAAGATTATGTTCTAACATTTGAAACTGAGTACAAACTAGGCAAATTAGCCTTATCTGCTGGTGCCCTTTCCAAATATTCTCAAATCGTTGGACCAAAAGCCAGTATTATTGGTGCTATGCTAATTATTTTAGCGCAGGCAACAACTGATGATCAACCTTTTGAAGAAATTGCCAAGAAAGTTGCATCTAAGACTTTAGAAAACGACTTTCCATCATTTCCAATCAATGATATCAATAATGAACAATTTGATTCCTTTAAATTTTTCAAAGAACATTATAAGGTAGATAAATTGGATGCACTATTATTATTGCAACGTTATCATATCGGTACAAAGGATGATGAAGTTAAAGAAATGATCTTAAAAGTTGCTGAGACTTTAGAGAATTATAAGAAAAATTACATTGTGAATTATCTAATATAAAATAGAAATTAGTTTATTGATTTATAATCGTGTATCTAACATATATAAAAGTACTTCAACACATAAAATAAACTTATAATTAAAAATAACAGACACAATATAAATATATTTTTTGTTATATATGAACCTTCTTAGATATTAAATATTTAGAAATCAAGTAATTGGTAGCTTTAAGGTTTATGCTTTGTTGAAAAATTAAGAGAGCATTAAATATTTTTTGAAGAAAAAAAAAAACATTACAGTGAGGGAACTAATGACTCTCATAAATTCTAAAAAATGCATAATTTAAATATATTTAAATGATTTGTGATATTACTTTGTTAGTTATACCCATCAACAAGTATAAATATCATCTAAGACATATCCATATGTATTAACAATAAAATTATTAAACTATTTACCTTTGAACATCTATTGAAGTGGGAATAACAAGAAATACTCAAAAAGAATAATAAGCGTATTTCTGTAAGATATCAATACGTAACCTATATTTGATTTATCACATCAGTAAGAATAGTTTTTTTTTACAGTTACAGTTTACTGGATATTAGTTTTAACAATGACTTCTGTTCCCGATTACGATGATCAGTTTAATGACACTCCATCATCTAATAACCCAGCCTCAAGTGTGAATGTAGAACGTCTACGTCGTGATAACATGAATGAAAAAATCCAAGAGATTTTATCGCTAATTCCTGACGAATATTTTGAAGAGTATCAAAAGATGAGAGCAGGAATGAGCAGCGGTACTGAGAGCATTCTAGGAGGCTCTAAAATCAAAGCCAGTGGCACAAAGGATGGGAAACCTAATAAGGGTCAAATTTTAACACAAGCAGTGGAATATATCATCCATCTTCAGAATGAAATTGATACGAATAATAGAAATGAAGTGGATATATTGTCTAAGATCCAAGAACTCAGTAAACAGAAGGGGGTACTAATAAATGATATCAATTTAGAGAATACAATAGCAGAAGAGATGCTTTCGAAGATAGGAGTGGGGCCTCTGAGTATGCCTGACGATGAAACTGATTCAAAAAGAAATGTTTCAAATTCTCAAACACAAAATATCGAATACGGAGGTTATGCTGAATATGGAAATGGATCATAAACTAAAAAAAAAATTCTGTTGCTATTTTATTTTTTTTTGTTATCAACTTTGTAATACTGGAATTAACCAGTAAGACAAGTTTGGATATACATATATATACAAAAATTCAAGTGTCAACATAATCCATGCACTTCTTAACACAAAGGTCAAATCGAGTAACTAGTTACTGTCGATATAATGTAAATACACACAATTCAACACAAAATGACATATTATAAATTGTACATTATAAAAAAAAAAACATACATACTATATAATAATAGATATTCTAAATAAGAACGAATGATAAATTAATAACTTTGGATACAGGATGATTTTAAATATTAGATAATACTCTCAAGTAAACCATTGCACCTAGTAGTGTCATCGAGTACTTCTATAATAAAGATATATGGCTCTTCCCTGTGACTGACACAAATTATTATCTTAGAACAAACATTAAATTTCTAGACCTAGGAAAGGAAATGACAACACCAAAGATCTGAAATTAAAACATACATCTGCCGTTGGCATTAAACTATCTCCAGACAATGTCACCAGATGACACCCCACTCACCGTACATCGAAGTTCAATCCACAAGTGTCCACCTCTTAGCATGCAAGCAGATTGGAAGAGATGAGTCTCTCAATGGGGACCATTTCACGTGAACCAAGTTCCATCAAAATCACACTCCTTCTGCGTAGCCGTCTGTGGATAAACGCGTCAATGTATTCCAAATTTAAACGTTTCCCACAAAAGTGACAAAAGTGACAAAATTTAAACAAAATTTTCTTTAAAGAACATCATTTTAAAACTACCAACTCATTGGAATATTAATTGGTTAAACCTTATTTGAAATAACATGTTGGTCCCAACGTTTGATCTGAATCACATTTAAGACAAGAAGCACATTTTTGCTTTCCTCACCATTCTAAATTATTTGTCAGGAAAGGCTGTTGAGTCAGTGAAAGGAACCATCAAGAATATTCTCAACCGATACCAAATACTCTCTCTCTCTCCTGCAATTATAAGAGAAGATATAGTAGATATTTTCGAATATAGTTCTTTAAAAAAATAAGTTAATCTCATCTAGTCTTTGCTTAATTGCCAAGTAACTATATTTTTTTTTTTTTTATTTTTTTTTTTGATTTATTAATCGATTGGACATATTAAGATATCTACTTTCTCCTTCATCCTTTTTTTCTTTCTCTCTTGGATTTCATACGTGCACTAACGATCAAACACTTATTTATTGACAATTTAATTAACCATGGCAGAAGTTAAGGATTCAACAATTGGTCAAAAAAGAGCTGTTCCAAAAGATAGCGATGATGTACCTTTAAGTGCATTACCAGGTTCCATTCAACCTGAAAAGAAAATAAAATCAGAGATTGATGTCTCAGATAACAATACCGACCCCAAAGATACTTGTAAGAAGTTTCGTGATGTATTAAAACCAAAGGTTCCTGTTTATACAATAAAAATCTATAGAGATAAATGGACTAAGAAATATATTTTACCGAAATTTGAGAGAGGTGATATGTTAAATGCAAGATTATTTTTGAAGTTTTATGGTCTGCGAAAATTTTTGGATGCTTACTTACCTGAACAATTAAACACTTTATATTTATACCACATTATAAAATTATTGGGGTTTGAGATTAATGATTCATACCTTTTGACATCTATTTATAAAGTAATTGAGACGGACCCTGTTGTAGTAGATAAATTTTTTGTCGATAATAGAGATAACATGCATGAATTTAATGAGGAAGTAGTAGACACCACATCAGAAAACGAATTAAGTGACCCACTAGGAAAAAAACATGCTGTGCGTTTAGTGAAAGACTTACAAAAAGCTGTGAATAAAATCTTATGCACTAGAATCAGATTGTCCAATTTTTCAACTCCTATGGATTTTGTCAATAGATTAAAAGAAGCTAAAAATATCCTGGTATTAACAGGTGCTGGTGTGTCGACATCATTGGGTATACCCGATTTCAGATCTTCCGAAGGTTTTTATTCTAAAATTAAATATTTAGGTTTAGATGACCCTCAAGATGTCTTTAATTTTGATATATTCATGCAAGACCCTTCAGTTTTCTATAATATTGCACATATGGTATTGCCACCCGATAACATATGCTCTCCTCTGCATAGTTTCATTAAAATGTTGCAAGACAAAGGCAAATTGCTTAGAAATTACACTCAAAATATCGATAATCTAGAATCTTATGCAGGCATTAAACCTGAGAAATTAGTACAATGCCACGGTTCGTTTGCAACTGCTTCATGTGTCTCTTGTCATTGGCAATTACCAGGTGAGAAAATATTTAAAAATATCAGAAATATGGAATTACCACTATGCCCATATTGTTATCCTAAAAGAAAGGAATACTTCCCAACAGAAGTGGTTAGTGAAAAGGGAAATTCTGATAAAATCAAGAGTGTTCCAAGTCAATTCGATTCAGATGTAGCTCGTTTCAATAATCCTAATATCCAAAAATCTTGTGGTGTATTAAAACCAGATATAACCTTTTTCGGTGAAGCATTGCCATCTAAATTCCATAAAACTATACGTGAGGATATTTTAGAATGTGACTTGTTGATATGTATTGGTACAAGTTTGAAAGTTGCGCCAGTTTCGGAAATAGTTAACATGTTACCGGCTCATGTACCACAAGTACTAATCAACAAAGATCCAGTCAAACATGCTGAATTTGATATATCTTTCTTGGGGTTATGTGATGACGTTGTAGCTTACATAACTGAAATGTGTGGATGGGATATACCGCATAAGTCATGGCCAGTTTTAAAAGAAACACATTTTAATTGTATCGAAAATAATAAAGGTGTTTACTCTATCGCACCAGAAGATAACACTGCAAAATGAAAATGGAAAATATGTTCAATAACACAATGTAGGGAAATCTTTAACTAAGTAAATAGAATATATATAATTTTGTAATATACGAATGAATAAAACATAAAATTTCTTACCTTTTAGTCTTATTATATATATATTTATAATCTGTCAGTTTGTGTTCTTGAAGTTTTCCAATTCTTTAACTGTGACGCTTGCTGAAATTAAAGCTTATTTTAAAATTGAAAAACATTCATCTTTTGAGATGAGTTCGTAGTTTATTTTTATTCATTCAAAGTTACATTATCCTTGAATTATTTAGATGAGTACTGGGTTATATGGTGATATTGGTGTACTGGATTCCACAAGTTTTAAAGTTAGTTCCTCATCATATAGCAACACGGTAGTTTGTTTTAGGAAAGCATGGATTATCAGAATAGAGCAGGCTCCAACAAAGGTGCTGGTGGGATTGCATCAGACGCACAGGTAAATCTACAGAGACGTAAGAAAGTTGAAGAACTATTACGAGAAGGTGAAGAAATTCCTTATACGTTTACCTCAAATGGTGTAAATGACATCGATGAGGCAAATGATAGCTCAGCAAGGAAAGATCCTTACATTTACAAAAACCATTCTGGTAAGTTAGTATGTAAACTTTGTAATACTATGCATATGTCATGGAGCAGTGTCGAACGTCATTTAAAGGGTAAGAAACATGGTCTAAGTGTAATAAGACGTGGAAATTTAGTTGATAAACATTTGAATAATTTAAACAACTTAAAGGATAATAATAAAAATATCAAGTTACAGGAATTTCAGAAAGCTGTGGAGAAAAAAAGACAAATTATTAGATCAAATGGTATTGAACCATTATGTAAAGTAGCTAAGGTAATGGATAAAGAATCTGGGTTATCCGGAATATGTATCCAAGTTGATTATAATAATACGGAACTTACAACAGAGAACGGTGTTAGTAACAGTGTAGATTTGAATTACTTACATCCTTTTATTAAGATCGTTAATAATATCGAAATAATGGGAGATCCAGCAAATTCAAACAAGGATAGTACCAAAATGAATACAAAAAAAAAAGGTAATAGTAAAGATAATAGTAAAGATAATAATGCTCTTAATGTTACAAAAGTTGATGATATAAACGATAAATATTTAGTGATAGCGTATGAACCATTTGAAAACGTTGGAATTAAATTACCTCAAAGGGATATAATAATTGATGCCTCAACGAAGGAAGAATTAAGCTCATTAGATGAACTGAATAAAAAGTGTACACATTGGGACTCAGACTCTAAGTTTTATTATATTCAATTTTTCTTTAAATGAATGGATAGAAGTAATGTGTGATAAAAAGAGACTATCTAGATTGACTACTATTATATAAACGACATTTTCTAAATCGCATATATTCGTGTATAATTGAAATTAATCATATTTGCATTTTATTTAACATACTTTCCATGTAGTTATTAATGTGCGTCACCAGTATCGTATATTGATTCTCAATTCCATCAATTTCTTTCCTATAATTTATATTCATTTCCTCTATTTCATTCTCAATCGTTTTAAGCTCTTTGTCAATTAAATTTTCTTGAATATTTTTTTCACCTTCTTTATACTCTTTCAATGTTTCTTCATTATATTTTTTCTTTAAATTTGTTATATTAGAATCGTTTTCTAAAGTTTCACGATCATGCTGCTTTTTCAATTCTAACATTTTTTCATTCTGTGCATCCAATTGATTATTTAATAATTTTAATTTGTAATCAACATTTGAATTTAATAGAACTTCTAATTTTTCATTTCTCAATTTTAATTGTTTTTGGAAATTTAATAAATCTTGTTCATCTCTATTTTTTTGTTCTAGGTCTGTTGATAATAACCGTATAATATCATATAATTCTTCAATTATATGTTGTAGACTTGATACAGATGATCTAATATTTTTCTGTTTATCTTGTAATAAGGATACATTTTCTATATTAGTTTTTAATTGTGAGTTTGCATCTTCAATTTTCTTATTAATGTCGTTGATATTAACGTTTGTAAATTTTTCCAATTTCTTCTTCTCAGATTCTAATTCAATGTATTTAAAATTAACTGATTCTAAATCTTTGAATAATTCGTTTTTTGTTTTTTTGTAATTATCATAGTTGTTCTTTAGATGTTCTTGAATATCAGTTAATTTTTTCAATTCAATCTCTAAGTGTTCATTCTCTTCCTCTAATCTTCGTAATTCTTCTTCATTATAGTTGTCATTATCATCATCATCATTTAGGTTTATAAATGGAGAGTTTTGATTATCTTCATTTGTAGGATGCGATTTAATAATATATTGATTTTTAATATTTTGCAAATAATTGAATTTATGAAACGTGGAAGTTAGTTCATCCAAAAGAACACTAGACTTTTCAATTATATCAGTACAATCCTCCATTTTCTCCACACGAAATCTTGCAAAATTAACCACTGCACTTAATAATTTTTGTACCCTTGATGGATCAGGCTTATACAAGTCCATAATATTAAAATCATTTACACCAATATTCAAAAAAAATTTGAAACAAATCTTATTCAATACCAAGATATGCAATACATTATTATTATTACCGTTTACACCATCTAAATTCTCTCCAGGGTTTGCATTTTTAACACCATTCAATCCTAAAGTCAACATATGATCAGCAGAAAGACCCATGTAGCTCTCAATAATCTGTTTATATAGAGTAATGATATATTCTGAAGTAGGCCTCCTAATACTAACCTCATTCGCCATAGCAAAATCACATTTGTGTAGAGTATCCACTATTTCAGAAACGTCCAGTATAGGGAACGTAAATCTACTCATTTCTTTTGATAATCAGAAACTTCAATGCTTAACAGTATTCCTTTATAATCTTCACAACAGCTGTAGTTCGAAACTTCAAGGTACTCTTTTCAGGGGAAAAAATGCACCAAGTACAGACACAGACGACACAAATTGCTTGTTCAGTTTGTATTACACACTCCAGCAACAACAGCAACAACAACAACAACAATGAATTGTAACAATTTAGATCAAGTAATTGTAAGTTGTTGATATCTTTATAAATCAAGTTTGGTTCCAATTCTGTTTTGAGTTTTAAATTTTGTTTTACGCGTGAGAGATCGGATATCATCGAAGAGACGTCCGTAGAGAGCCTCCAAAAACAACTGTAACCATTGATGCCATTTTGAGTTGTTGAAGTCTCTTGAAGAGTAGACACAATATATATGTCACTCGATTCTTTCAGAATCGAGTGACATATATCTCTTGGTCGAAGTCTCCTGTTGTTTCTGGTTTTACTTCTTTTGGTTTACAGAGACGTGCAAGTGACAGGATGTCGTGAAGAGTGGAAACGCCAACTGGACTGGTTGGTTCCATCTTGAAATGCTCCTTCCCACTGAAAACAGAACGAGTGTCACAATACTATCGACTACCACCAAGGCCAATACAGCTCCAGGATGATCATTCTTGCTCTTACCCATAAACAACACACACTGACCTTTTGGTATTGCTGTCGGGCCCCATTTGTTTACTGTATTACCCGAATAGGAAATTTCATCAAAATGTGAAACTTTTCAGTTTGGGCATTGCAAGAATTGAAACATTACTTTTGTTGTGATTCAATTGTTACGAGCTGATCGAACTATAGTAATGAACAAGTGCACATGTAATCTCTGTCTCTATATTTTCGACACACCTATATAGTTGGTTGAATCCATGTCTTCTTTTTTTTTTATGTATCTTTAGTTCAAATGGTTATCTTGCACAGTTGAACAACTGAAGTCGTTATTTGTCCTATTTATTCAATATAAGGTCACCTTGAATCTAGATACCTACGGCTAATAGAACTCGATCCATTTCCGAGAAATAATAATAAGATTATTGGAAACCTGTTTTTGCCGTTACCATGTCAATAGAAGTTTCTCCAAATGACAACGTGAAGTCGATCAACACCAAAAGGCTCTCTCAGATGCTGGATTCGTTACAAGCCAACGTGAGTTTTGCAGATGCTGATGAACTGTCAAAACCACCGAAGGTAGAGAGTAACTTGAACACTTTGCAAGTGAGAGACAGTATGTATTCGGTTGGTAACAGATCCAGCTGCAGCTCTAGTTATAGTGGGGTGGTTCATGAAGGTATTCCCATTTCATACATGAGCAAGAGCACTTCTGACTATGATCAGAATTCAGATTCCACATCTTCAAAAACTTTAGAAAACACACCTGAAGCTAATTTGGATAAAGTCCAAAAGGTTCCAATTTTGCCCTCACTGCCTGCGCAAGGAAATATTAGCAGTTTCATTCCAAAAGTACCAGAGAGTGATAACCACAACGTAAGAAGATTTGATTCATTACCATCAAATCCTGCAAGAATACAAGCAGAAAAAGTTACCGTGAAAAGATATTCATCATTAAGGTCTAGCAAATCAATAAAAACATCAGGAGACTTAAAAAAGATTTTATTGGAACCATCTCAGGAAAATCACAATAACATCAATGATACAAGCATAATAAAACCAATTCAAGATGATGATGTGGAACAAGATAATGAACAGAAAGAACAACATAATAACGATAACGACACTAATTCTGAAGATGAATATGATACATCTCTGCCTAAAATAAGGATTACCTCAAGAGACAGAGATTCAGATATGGAGTCTGTATCTTCTAGCATTTTAGAACCGTTGACAACAACAATTGGTAGAGCAAATTCAGGAAAAGAGCCAGTTCGTTCTGAAAGCAATACTTATAATCCATCAATCCCACCAAGAAACTCAAGAAGACCCCAATCAAAGATTCATGTCCCTGAAGTTTTGGTAGAAGACGAAGAAATTGAATATTATGACAATACAAAAGATATTACTCCCCAAACTTCATCAAATGATACTGACTCTTCTCAATTTGTTTCTGCCACCACCTTAGGAGAGAAAACAGTGCAACATGATTCATTACCACAAATTGATGCTGACACATTGACAAGAATGATTAATGTCACTAATGGGACACTAGTTGGCTCAGAATTCTCCAAATTAGATATGCAAACCGAAGAGAAAAAAATCTTGGAACAATTGGTCGATGCATTAACAAGACTTGCAGCTGATATGATCACAGACCCTTCACGTCTTGAAGAAGGGATACGAAGAATAGACCAAGCCACAAGCGATCTAGAGGGATTTTCTAACTAGTATTGAAAACATTACTTCTAAAACTAATCCAATACCATGATAAATTAATCTCCATTGAAAAAGACAATACCTAATCATGAGCACATGCATATAATCGAAAAAAGGATAAACATCACAATAAATAGTTACTCATAATATAAATATATACAATATATAAACTCATAAAATCTGATATGTGATAACCTAATTGTGCTACAACGGTTTACGTAACTCTATATTCTCAAATTTTAACATCGTTACTCACGCAACGGTTGATTCAACCTATAATTCGTCATTGGTGGTAACGAGAAAGCTGCATAGTAACATATACACTCAAGTTATCTCAATAACAAATACTACGTTCTATTGAATACAAAACTGATTAAATATAATATACTTCACAATTCAAATATAATCGTTCAGAAGCTTTTCCAATTCTTTTTACTGTCTTTCCATTTAATTGCTCTAACTTTTTAATGCTCGCAGCGTTTTTGAAGCCTAAGAGAGTTGAAATTTGTATCAAAGAATATTCTCATCAGTTATTCATTATGAAGATGTATATTTTTAAACCAAGTAACTATATAACTTATTTTATAACTACTAGAACTTGTACTATTGAATTGTTATATGTAAGGGTACTGATATTTTGAGTAAAAATTATTCAATCAGTAAGTACTACAAAACCATACCTTCTAGAAGTGAAAATTAGTGGTGGCGAACTTTTCTGTAAATAGATATCCATGATGTATTTAGTTCGAAGGGAAGTCTTAAGACTTCGAACGCCAAATATTTCCAATAGTATTATACACCGTAGTATTCATTTAAATAAAATTTTATTGGATGAACAAAAGGGTAGTGCATCAGATAAAATCGACCGATACACGCCATCGACTGACGATAAAGCCTTCAAAAATGAAGCTGACGTTTCGAGTATCAAAGAGAGAACTCTGTTCGAAAATGTTTTCGAGAGGATCATGGAGAAGGAAAGACAACGTGAAATGAATAGGAAAGAGGCTGTAAACCAGGCTAAAGATATGTCTCTCTCTAAGAGAGGCACTAGTGAAGGATCAGAGACTAATGGGTCAAATGAAAAATTACAAATTGTTTTTGGTCAAGAGACAAATAATTTAAGTGAGAACGATAAAAGAATGTTAGCATTCTTTAGGAAATCCTCCGAATTGAATAGTCAATTTGATGGGCCTATTTCTTCTGAGATCAATGAATTGGCTACATTGACTAACAAGGATATTAGAAAATATCCTGTTTCTTTAGTGTCCAGTATTCTAGATATTGATGATAACAGTACAAAAGAGTTGAAATTAGATAGATCAGTACTTGGAAAATTCTCTAAAATAAGTTCTAATAATAAATTTAAGACTCCGTCATTGGAAAATGAAGATGATTATAAATTGAAATTAAAACAAGAGACAGTGAGTTATCTAGAAAAACAAAAACAATTTAAATTAAAAATGGACATTGCAATGAAACCTTATATGGATCATTTAATTAAAGAGTTGAAAACAGATTATGATCTATTCCAATATATTGAAAAATTATTAAATAATTTCAACTCACAACCTGCAACTGGAATAAGACCCGATTCACCAAGAGAAAATATCTCTGAAGACATAAAGAGTCAATGCATAAACAATCCAAATACATTACCAACGCCTTATCATATATCGATGCCACATGTAATTAACACATTGTTGAGCCAAGAGGAAATGAATATTGCTCCAGAGAGAAGATATAATTTAGCGTCATTCATCCTTAAGAAGTGTAAGGACCCTGATCAACTGTCGTTATATTTGTGTATCTGTAATACCAGATTCTATAATATCTTATTGCAGTTAACTTGGGAGCTATTTTCTGAATTGTATCTAATGCGTGTGCTATTGAGAGAAATGAATATAAATGGTGTTATGGGTAACTTCGAAACTATTGAGATCCTAGAAAAAATATCTAATAATCTTAGATATTTGAATGATGACATAGTCGATGAAGATATAAACACTGAAAATAATATTGCATTGCAAGAAAGCAAATTATTTGCAAAAGTTTGGTGTCGTGACAACACAATTGGACTAGCACAGATAGAGAAATATTTAAATAAGTTAAAAGAAAGTTTACTCTAAGAAAGAATTTTCAATTGATATTTAAGGTGAAAATGTCAATTCCATATCCAAAATGCATTTGTTATTAAAGAACAGCCAAAAGAAAACATCGTCAACTAAACTTTCATATAAGAATTAGATCATGTACATAGACTATATATATATATAAATAGTGAAAGTCAAGACTAAATGTTTTATAACGAAATCTTAAATTTAATTATCTAAAGTATGGTTCATTTAATATAAACTTAATTCACTAGTACTATCCCAATATACAAAACAATACATTATTCATAATTTAAGGTGAACCAAGCTATTTATTTTGAGTAACGATGAGTTTTTAAATCAAAATTAAAAAACGATCAGAAGTTTCAAAATTAAGCAATTTGTCAGACTTGATAAAATAATAAAGTTCAAGATACATACATATATAAATAAATCGATAATTTGATCCCAAACAGCTTCAATTGTAGTGAAACATCTATATGCAACTGTTTTTGGTTAAGTTAGTGGTGTTTTGATTGAGATACGAGAGAATTCTATTCACAAGCATTAATTTCATAAAGGCCTTTTAATATATTTATAATAATATCAAAAGAAGCATATAGATAACTACAGCCATACACTCAAACACATACATATTGCTTGTTGCTAAGATGTCATCACTGGAGGAAGTAGCATACCATTGTCATTGCATCATCGAATCATATCTGAACTTACCAGCAGAGAATGGTGAGTACATTAAATTAACAAAAGATGCTATCAAGAAAACAAAGAGTTGTATAATAAACAATATCTTTACTAAATGGGATCCCTTGAGTGAGGCCATATCATTATCATACAATGGTGGAAAAGATTGTCAGGTGCTATTAATAATATATTTGGGTTGCCTTTGGGAATATTGTAATGCTAGACCATACGAGACATTCCCATTGAAAAAGCTTCCATCTGCATTCATAAGTTTAGAGCAATGCTTCAAAAAGGTTGATGACTTCATTGAATTTACTTCGATGAAGTATCATTTATCTTTATATAAATCTCCAAATGAGCCAAACGAAAAGGTAAAAATGCAATATGCTTTTGAAACTTATCTAAAGAAAGAACCTGCAACGAAAGCTATTTTAATTGGAATAAGACATACTGATCCATACGGTGATAAATTATTACCAATAGAGAAGACTGATTCAGGTTGGCCAGAATTCATTAGGTTACAACCTATACTTCATTGGACATTAGCCAGTATTTGGAGTTTTCTACTATACAGTAACGAACCAATTTGTGAATTATATTGTATGGGTTACACTTCCATAGGAGGTGTCAAAGAGACGATACCTAACCCTTATTTAAAGGTAGAAGGCAATTCTACAAATAATTATAATAGATTCAAATGGGAAATTGAGCATGCTTATAAAGAGGAAGTAGCGTTTGAGAAGGAGAATATTGATTCCAATTATGAATTGGTTAATTTAACAAATGCGAGAATCCATGAATCGACGAGTGAAGCAAAAAGGACAAACCAATACTACCCTGGATGGTATCTAGTGGATGACAAACTAGAAAGGTGCGGTAGAGTGAAACTAAAACCTGCAAAAGATTAATATATCTAAATATGATAAAAGTTGAATATAACTATTAAATAAATTGAAATAAATCATCCAATTAGTTGTCCATAAATAAAAGATACATTGGAGCACATATATTAAATTTATACATTTATGTAACTATGCAATATAGTCTTGAGTAGTTCATTATTATTTACAAGAACCTTAACTTAGCATTTCCGATAGGAAATGGTCACAAAGAACCCAATATGGTAAATTGTAACATTTTAATCATGATGCTTACCACCAACTCTGTCGTACAATCTGGCAGCATGGTAGTTAATATTACTCTTCTGCACATTATTTTTATTTCCCATAGCATTTACAGCAGTGCAGGCCTTTAGTTCTTGAGCAATACCTTCGCAAGCAGGAGCCATATGACCATTAGATGACCAACATTGCAATAGGTTTGACATTAACACTAGGCATTGGTTGGTCTCTTGTTTGATGATAGGTTTTTTTACTCTCAATCTTGGTAATGGAGGTAATCTTACCACTGGAGGTTTTCCTGACATTATAATAAAAACAAATAAATCGATGTAAAATGCAGCTAGATATTAATAACAACGAGGCAATAGTGTACTAGAGAGTGTTCCCAAAATTCTTGTAATATTCTCCAAACGGGATGGGAACAAAAGTATTTGATATATGCTTCTTTCAGCTTCAGCTTCAGAAATTAAACAAAACACAATAAAGATAGGTGTAGACAAACGTTTGATCCTTCAGTAGCCCAAGATATTGAAGTGTATTGGCTTCTAGTCAACAAATCAAGTCATTATAAACAACAATTCTTCATATAATTCGATTCCAAAAGTGACTTTTCAAAAGCTGCAAATTTCAAAAAATTTCCACAGAGATGAAAAGTGCCTTTGAGAGGAACAAGAGTGTCAAAGTCTTAAAACAGAGAGATATATTTTATATTAGAACGATAAAACAAAAGTATGAATTAGTGATAATATATTGCTACCTATATGTACATATGTATTTACATGGCAGTTGCCATTGAATTGATTGCTTATATATTATCTCACGTCTGTGTTCTTCGTTGAGAGGTTGCAAAACTGTGTGAGGTCGAGCGTCTTGTTCATGAGAGACGTCTTGTGTTGACATAACTATTAAATGCTTGTTTCTTGATTAGTATTTATCCAGATCAGGCATTCTCAATATTTTCTTCTCTTTATTTTCGCTAAACTCTTGTAATAATTTCAAAACTTCTGAGTTCTTCCATTTTTCAGGGAGTGGAGTTGTCTCATAATTCTTTGTTGCCCAATAGTATATATCCCAATCCAATTCATTCAACAACGAATCGTACTCATCCAATTGTTCTGGTGTCATCGTCTTCAAATACTTTGCAGCAAACCTCGACAACAACAGGTCGGTCTCCAGAATACCTCTCTTTCTTGACTGGTATATCAATCTGGCCTTCTTTGTAGCCAGGGATTCGTTCACCCTCTTTATGGGAGCCACTTTGATCCTTGTGATAACGTCGTCATTTTGTTGAGAGTAAAGTCTCAATAATGCAGGTTTATTAATTGGAAGAAATACTGTTCTCAATGGGTTACTGGCCAATCTTGACAACATCCTAAACGATAATATCTATTTTAAAGTGTTTTCGACAGTTGGAGCAATGGCGTTAGTGTGGGGGAATACTTTGTTATTTTGATTGTGGTTTGACTCGATCTTATTCGTTAGAAGAAAGATTAAAAATGTGTAATATTAAAATTTCGTATAAACGGGGTTTGTATATAGTGAGGCTACATCTGTTCTTGTCAAAT
This sequence comes from Tetrapisispora nanseiensis, assembly GCA_030568035.1. Taxonomy (NCBI): domain Eukaryota; kingdom Fungi; phylum Ascomycota; class Saccharomycetes; order Saccharomycetales; family Saccharomycetaceae; genus Tetrapisispora; species Tetrapisispora nanseiensis. Next base: position 120,047 of record JAJLTH010000020.1, on the reverse strand, counting down.
GAATATATAGTTGGTAATGAAAAAACATCTAAGTGACAATTATTAAAGTTATAATTGAACTCTTTATGTTATTTAAATTTAGCGAAGTTCAAATGG
>JAJLTH010000020.1:16593-119851 GCA_030568035.1 Tetrapisispora nanseiensis | reverse complement strand
GGTGATCAATTCTTCGTTTGCGTTGTAAGCTCTTGCGAGGATTGTATATTTCCCAGGCGGAACTTCCTCTGGGATGTCGACACTCTTGGACAAATCGTATTGGCCCTTTTGTATTGGACACTCACCCAGACCCTCTACATCGTTCTCGCTCAACATGTCACATAGATCGAATCTCTGTGTAAGCAATCTGATGTAACCCAGTCTCACCTCTACGTCGACATAAGCACCGTCCTCGATCACTTCGTTGATGAGACCGGATGCAAAAATAACGAGCTCTTTGCCTCTGGCAGGAGGGTTGGGTGTCAAGCTCACGCTGCTGATGCTAATGATCTGTGCCACTTTCAAATCACATTGTTCTAAAGGTGAATCACCAGGGATAGGCTTCTTATCAGTGACAGGAGGCTGACTCTTCCCAAAAAAGGGAGCATTAATTTGGAACGCACAAACTAGAGAAAGGTTCACCAGAAAAGCGTAAACCCAAAGTTTAGATAACATCATAGTTTAATGGTATATCTTGATGATGATTAACGTAGTTGTAATCCGTTCTTTCTATACAAGAACCACCCCCAAACCAACAAATGTTTACTTACAGATGGGAGTTATCCTTCTTATATAAAGGAGCCCCGCCATTCGAAGAAGCTTCGCATGTCGTTTTGGAGAGGCACGTGACCTGGAATTTTGAGAGGTTTTACCACCGAGAAGCTGCTGTGGTCATCGATGTTGTGGACGTTGTGGAGGTTGTCGATGTTGTGGACGTTGATTGATTGTATTCTTTTATATATTACATGCTATTTATTGTTATATGAGGTGGTGTGTGGTCCCAGGAAGGGCACAGGAAGGAGGGGGCACGGCTGTCTCGTCGTTCCCCCGCCCCCCCCCCATTTTGCTCTTGAACGGTGATCTTGTGAAATGTGTATTTATTTATTAAAAGTATCCATAAGTCGTAAGTGGAAGCCGTTGTTCATGAAAATATCTCATTAGGTAATGCCAGGAAATGATTCTAGAAGAGTGTGGGGCTAATCTAGAGAAAATGAGTTGATAGGTGAAGAACGGGGGCAAGCCACCCACGCACCCCCGGGACGGCGCTGGGCCTTCCCCCGTTCTGCATGATGCTCACAAGAAGTATCCTCCTCTTTGGTTTGTATTTGTTCCAGCAGCTCCACCGGCAGCAGCAGCCTGTATGTAGTCTTCAGGCACGGCGCTGAAGATCTTGAACACGGGGTCGAGGTCCTCGTCCACTCTCATCACACTAGCGACGTTGCCGCATCTATAACAGTAGTTGGGTGCCGACCACACGGTAACGACGTCCTTCTCCGGGAAATGGTACTTGAACCCTTCCATCACCAGCTGGTGCGCTCTGGCGATCAGGTTCAAGCCATTGACGTGGTTGAACTCTCTCGCCACTTTGCTGCCAAACAGCCAGCCGGCACCTCTTGGCGACACTTGCCATGCCTCGACGTTGTCGGGGTCACTCCACAGCAGGTCGGAAAACCCACCTTCGTGAGGCACCTCCTGGGCACGGGACAACACCCTGATCTGGTCCAACATGCGGATCTCAGGCGACAGCCCACCATGCACACACAAAATCTTCCCGTCGATGATGGCTGCCAGCGTCAAAAAATCGAACACTTGGCAGCAGTACTTCCACACGGTGGTGGAGCCGTACTTGTTCAGACACTCCTCGTAGAAACCGTACACCTGCGTGATCTGGCGGGACTCGTGGTTTCCTCTCACCAGCGTGATCTTCGAAGGGTACTTCACTTTCAAACACATCAACAGAGTGAACGTCTCAAGACTGTAATAACCACGGTCTACGTAATCCCCCAAGAACACATAGTTGATCTCGTCGGGGAACCCGCCAGTGGTACGGAACAGTTCCAAAAGATCGTGGAACTGGCCATGAATGTCACCACACACAGTGACGGGACTACGCACGGGCTGGATATTACTCTCCTCCATCAACAGCTCCTTCACCATCTCACACAGTTGCTTCATTTCATTCTCGGTCAGCGCCTGGCACTTCTTGACGGTCTCTAACCATTCGTCAGGACCCCCCATAGCGGCACTATTAATAAAAATTCGTTTACGGACGCCTAGAGGCTTTTTTCCCTATTCCAATGATAGGTTATTCAAAAGAACAATATATATTAATTTGTTAACAAAATCCAGATCGATTCGACTCAGTTTGACTCAGTTCGACTCAGTTCGGTTCGGTTCGGTTCGGACTGGGTTGCTCTTGTCTCTTCTTGACTGGTGTCCACTCCAAAGCACTAGCCACCCCTCCCATTACACACATAATATATATACAGAATAACTAATACAATCGAACCTTATACACAACTAAACAACAGAAATGGTATCCCATTCCAAACAGTAAAACCATCCATCAGAATTGTTCTTCTGCCAATTTCGAATTCGTTGAAACTTCGAGAGGCAATTTTTTTTCTTGTTACCCGGCGCGGTGGAGGGCCTGAGGTCTGCGGTCCGGGTAAACGGCACACTGTTTTGGGGCTAGTCGTCACTGTCGTCACGAACGGACGGTTCGTTGGTTCACGAGGGCTGTTGGCCACGAGGCTAGTGGGTCGAGGTCAGTGGGTCCAGCCAGGTGTCGTCTGTGTTCAGCGGGAACATCGCCACAATCTTCTCCGTCACCGACGGGAACACCTGCGAGATCTCAGCGGTCTTCCGGATGACACACGTCGACATCGTCGGGAAGCAGTTGCCTCGGAACAGGTTCAGGTTGATCAGGTCGACGAGCACGGCCTCCGTGTTCTCTGGGGAGTGGACCCCGTTGAATATCGTGAGCGGGGCCCCAGCGGCCCACCCTTTGTCTTCCTTTTCCTTGATGGACAGTTGCAATGCCTTCTCCACCACAGAGTAAGGCACACGAGAAGATGCAAGTGGTATCGTGTACTGCAGAACGACGCTACGAACAAGGTAACGGTATGTGAGCATGGGAAGCTTCTCCAACAGCGTCAGCAGCAAGTGGTCTCTGCGGAGAACTTGCTCATTCGCTTGTAACCATTGGTTCACCCCGAAGATATTGCCAGACCGGACACTCCTAGCCAGCACGCTGTATTGGTCCGCTAGCTCTTCATCTATCTTACTGACCATCCAGAATCGCGGTAGTTTGCCTATCAGAATCCCCGTCGGAATCAAGTATTTCAAAATGCGTCTCATATTACTCTGCAATGGCGGTAGCATCCCGCCATTGACGTTCAACGTCGATGCAACGTTCGATAGCAACACGAACGATTGGTTCAATTGCTTGTATGCGTTAAGGATATTGTTGTTCAACAAGTAGTGACGTCCTAATAGGTAATGGAACTCGATGCGCTCTTTGATTGGGTACTCATTGAAGCTGAATATCATACTTTTGGGCTTGAAATTTTTAAAAATGTTCGAACACAACTGTGGTGAATGAATGCGGAAATAGATGTTATTCAATTTATTCACTAAATAGAGCAAAACTTTCTGCTTTTCAGGAAGCTCTTGAAAATGAGGTTTCTCTACAAAACCTTTATTATCATCAACGTTACGTAAAGGTTTCGTACTATTGAATAGTTTGGAAATGATAGATGAAACATGCGAAAGAAATTGGAATCGTCTCGTATTCAGCGTCAAATATTGTTCGTCTAACTTGCATGCAATAGGAATCACATAGTCTGTGGCACCTTTCGCTATAGTCACTAACCCGTCAATAGGATAATTGTCATTTAATAAACAATTGACAAGATCAGAGTAAAAATTAAAGATCAGATCGTAACTCTCTAATAGAGACCATGGATTCACATCACGACAATATTTCAAAAATGAAACAACCATAATATTAAATCTCGTCCATTGTTTGCCCCGATTGAATTTAAAAGATTGGGAATCCACCAATTTCTCAAGTAATTTATCATTCTTGTACTTTGTGAATAATTCATCTTGCAGTGCTGACACTTGGTGCCCATTCTGATCCAAATTCAATGACAGAGAACTGAAATCACCAGACGACAGTTCTTCAAATAAACTAGCTAGACCATAAGACATCATTGGGGTCTATTAACTTGTAAGTGCACACTCTAGTTTTCAAATAGAAATTAAAAATAAAGAACCTTCAGATCAGGTTGTTTTTTTAAATCTCTCTTATAACCTTAAACCTTGACTAATTGCGATTGCTTTCAAAACATATACGCACTCTCACACGCTCGCACTCTCACACAACTGACAGATTTAACAGTGAACTATTTACTCTCCAGTATCAATGCTCCACCAAGTTCCATATATCAGAAAGGGAACTGAACACTTAATTGAATCTTAAATAGCTCTTATTTATCTCAAAACATCAATTGAGAAGAGGCCTTCTTCTCTTCAAATTTCAGATTTCTTAAAACTTCAAATGCTGGAATTGAAAAAGTTCGTCATCGAATTTTGAAATGCTGATGGATAAGATAAGAAACAATGTTTTATGATGAAGTTTTGTGGATATAAAAGTGAACAGAGAGTCATTTTATGGGGATAAAGTTTCTCTAATTCGGATTGTATTGTGTATAGTTGTCTGGCTTTCAAAAAAACATCAAGTGTGTTGGGGGCTAATTCGTTGTGTAACTTAGATCTAGTGCAATATATTTTGGAAAATACAGGTTGTTTGCAACAAATGTCAAACACAGCTGTTAAAGTCGAACCAAAGGGCAACGATAAAGGTGCTAAGCCAAAGGCTGATAAGAGCAGGAAAAGAAGGAATAAGAAACCGGGGCAAACTGGGAAGAATTCAGGTGTGGTTAATTCAAATAATAATACTAACACTAACACTAACACTAATCATAATAATAATAATGCCAAGAGCAAGAACTCTAGAAGTAGAAATAGACGTAGGCGAAAAGTGAAACAGACCCCAGGCTTTAAATTAGTAGTTCATAATCTACCTCCATTGTTGACAGAAGCAGAGTTTTGGGAAACCACTAAAAATGCGATCAATGGCTTGAATGAATTTCAAATCAACTTGAATACATGTTATTTTGTACAAGGTAAACCTTCAGATAAACCTTTCCATGAACCTGACTATTCGAGATGCTATATAATGTTTAAGAACATTGAATTACTAAAGAGTTTTGGGACAACTTTAGAGAAGGTTACATTCACTGATTCAGAGAACAATTCATCAGGAGCCTCGTTGAGGATTTCTCCATACAGTAATGGTTATGATAGTGCACTCGATAAGAAGAAACCAAATTCAAATAAAAAATCCTTGGGCAATACTATTCAAGATAACTCACTGTTTAAAGCATTTATACAATCGATGAAGTTGATTTCAGAGAGTGATGTATACCAATATTCAGATGTCAATTTATTTAAACCATTGAATAAAGAACTAGAAAAACAGAAACAAAATATTGAAGCTATTGAGAAGCAAACAGAAAAGGCTTTAGTGGAGTTAGCAGGTCCAGTAGAATCCGATGAAAAGAAAAAGAAAAAGAGAAGAAAGAAGAAGAAGAAGAAGAATGGCAGTGATAAGAATGATGATGATGGAGCAGGCAACCAAACTAAAGCTATAAAAACAGAAACACAATCAAAATCAAAATCAAAATCAAAGTCTAAGTCTAAGTCAAAAAAGAAGACAAAATCTAAGTCAAAGAAAGATATAGTCGCAGATAGTTTAAGTAAAGAGAGAAACAATAATGTGGTGATCCTGGAAGCTGCTGGTAAGAAAGAATTAGAAAGAAGGAAAAGAACTCAGTCGAAGAAGGATAATGAATTGAAAACTTCAAATCAGAATAGTTTTACAAAGCTTCCATCTTTGATGCCAAATGATTCAGCCAAAAAGCCATCACCTACTCCTAAAATGAAGATTCTGCAGAGGACAGCAGATAACCAGTGATATTCACTGGTGTTACCCAAATATTAAATAACTCTCGGTTCATCAATTAATGAAAGAGCTTCTAGCATATCGGTATGGCTTGATTACCGTAAATTTATATGCATTCCTTTAAATCTAAATATATATATGTGTGTATATGTATATATATTATATAGTTAAATGTACGACTTAATACTACTTATTGTCTTATCTATCATTAAATATTCATTGAAAACTAATTGCTGCTCTCGTTGTCACTATCGATATCACTATCACTATCACTATCACTATCACTATCACTATCACTATCACTATCTTCTTCGATACTGCACCATGAACAGCTTGCCAAAGGAATTCCCCAAATATCATCTTCTGTTGCAAGCCACTCTACAAGTTCATCGATATGGATAACCTTAACATCAATTATTTGAGACTGTGACCAACAATTAGTATCCAATGAGATAGCTTTAAGTTTCCTATAATCATTCAAATAAAATTGGAACATCTTTTTAAATTTAGTATAAAGAGGGTTGTTACTTGGTAAAAAGAAGTATTGTACTCTTATGTAAGTTAATACTAATGCAACAATATATTTATTATTAAAATCGTTATCCTTGTCGACAACATTGAAATCATGATCTAAATTTAACATTATAAGAAGTTGTTCATATTTAGGTTTGATTTCAACTAGTTTCATTAATAAACACTTAAACTCCACTCCACCAACTGCATTAGTTTGATTCGTATATCCATTTTTAACTGATCCTAGATCTCGTACAATTACATTACTTAATTGTAACAACGTATTACCTCTTAATGAATTTGGAGTTAGATTGATTTTATAATACATGGAACTATGAACTTTATCTCTGGTCAATTTAGGTATCGATAACGAGACAGATTGGTTGTTCAATTGCTTGGAAGATAAGTATTCCTCAACAGCAAACTCGTTTGACATCAGTGGCTAACTCTCTGTCTGTACTAGTATAGTTGACACTTTTGATCAATTAATCTTCTGAAGAGTTTTGTTCATAAGAATGTTTTTTAAATTTAAAATAGAAGGTATCGTTTTAAAATTCTATATTTATAGCTATCTTAAAAAATAATCTTTGAATTAAAATGAATTTGAATAAATTTATTTACAAGTATTATTTAACTTCATGTATGTATGTTCAATATAGATACAAATTTTAGTATATATAGTTGTGATATGGGTGTATGTACTATTCTTTAAAGATGCTTTTAGAACCATGATTTTTGTTTCTCGATCTTCTTTTGTTCAAGTTTCTTTGCGTATTTCCTACCTTTTGCTTCTATTATGAAACGATCAGCATTTTTAATGGCTTCTTCCATCTTAGCCAATTTCTCTTCACGTACTAGTTCGTGTTTATGACCCTTAGGATTCAATACACCTCTCATGAACACTTTATTATTATACTTCTCTTCAAAAAATTTCTTCTTCATTGGAGGTAAAAATTTTTCAACCCCATATTTATGTGCAGTTTTGTATAACACACTCATACGTCTTAATGAATATTTAGGATCGTGGTAACGACCAGTAACAGGATGTTTGTTCGCATAGAATGGATTAGCCTCTAGTGCATGCGTAGAAACAGATCCATTGGCATAGTTGACCGATGGTGGGTACTTCTTGAAGAAGGTTTTCAAAGGTTTAGGTAACATTTCAAATAATTTCAGGTTATTGCTCATCTTCAAAGGGGTAAATATATATTTGTATGTATGTGTGTAATAGTTTAATCTGAACCTTTGTTGTTTTCAAAAATAAAACTCCTTAAGAGTATGCAGAATCTGGAAAGTGGGGTACAGGTTTTTTATCCTTTGAATGGTTCACAGGTATATCAAAATTCCCGTATATCGTAATTAAATATATATTTGTTTATTTATGCCAATAAGTGAATTGATAGAAATGACATCCGTTGAGTTACTATCCTTGTTTAAAGCATAATCATCTATCTCAAAATAAAATAAATTTCAAATCTTGTGTTTCTTGGAAAGTTTCAATTTTGTGAGCTTTTCCGTTTTAAGCAGCGTCGTTCGAAATTTTGACCCATTCAATCGATAGCTCTCGATCTTAATGTGACATGAAAGGGTCAATCAATGAGAAAGTAAACTGTGTTTTAACTCTTTGCAGTGACTAAATTAAAATGTTCGATGATTCTTTTGATTGAAATGAAGTGTAAATTTGTTTGTTTTTTTTTTGCCGCAGAATAATTTGTGAAGAACTGCTTGATACCAGGTGGACATTACTATGTCTTTATAATTTACTTGTCATTTGAACTGTTGAATACCACCATTGTAAAGCCATATCAGAATTCATTTGAAGTACAGTCTCCCACATCTGAGGAAGTACTTTCCCTTGGGAATGGTTGTGGATCTTTGAATAACATTTTTGAAGCCATTGTACTTGTTCTGAATTGTTGGCGTGAATGAGGTTGATAATTAGGCATTCTAATATAGTATCTGTTGAATCTTGTTGAAGTTTGGGATCATCCGTTAACTTTAGAAGAGTCTCTAAAACTTGCTTTGATAATTCTGTTCCGAAGTTCTTGATTTTTTTAAGAATTTGTATCTTGTTAGCTATGCATTTGTTGATAATCACTAATTGGTTGCTCGTTAATCTGTGCTGTATATAATTTTGCAAAGAGATATTCAAATATCCAGGAAGAAACTTGACACACCAATTTGATATCTCAAACGAAGAGATATTGATAACTGAAATAATCATTGTGTTTAAGGTTTCTATTATCTCTCGGTCATGATTATCGATATTCTCAACTAATAGTTGTTCAATAATGGTTAATACAGGAGATATTTCCATATTTTTCATTTGTGGAATAGTGAATTCAAGAAATTCTATTAGATATAATAATTTGGCATCTTGTACAGCGTTCCCAGAGACATTCCAGTGAGAAGCTAGCATCAATTCAACGATATCATAATAAACCTGAGGATTTCGTTTAGACGAATCGATTAAACCAGTTATCGAAACTGTATAAACAAAATTGTAAGACTTGAAATCATTAGTTGTAAACTCACGAGTAATGAAATGAAGGTTGAATAAGCATAAAATTATTTGATGACGCCATTCGTTAGAAATATTCCCTTTATACATATCCAAAACTGCTCTGAAAAACATTGTTGTTGTCATCAAAATGTTTGAGTAATGCACATGGTTAAATACTTTTCTAGTTGATCCTTTGCTTTGCTCAATTATTGATAAATCATAAAGATTTTTACATAATTGATTTAAAATTTTAGATAATATAGCACTATCGCAATGCATAGTAGATGCTTGTAATGTCTTTGCTACGTTATTGATATTGCGACTTAAAAAATCGTTCTCATTGAAAAGTATTTTCGAGTCCTTCTTAATATAATCTAAAATTAGATTCACTAGTGATACGCTGATCATACCCCAATGCACATTATCCGATGTGTCATTGATTGGAGCATAGCACAATATTAAATTCAATTTGATATTATGGTTATTTTGAAATTTCAATAATAAATGATTCCAAGCATAAAGAAAATACTTTTGTTTCCAAGTATAATAATAATTAGCCACTATTCCTTCATCATCAATAAAATAATTACTATTCAATATCAAAAACTCATTTTTAGTGCTTAATATTCCTGATAGAATAGCTATATTGTTTAGGTTCCAACTATGGCAATTTTCAATCTGTTGATTCAGGATTTGATAAAACTTTGATATAGTTATGCTGGGTTCAGAAATTTGTAACTTCCAATGCATAAAACTCCTTGACATATCATATAATTTCAACATTTCCTCTCCTTGTCCCCATATTTTAGAGTTTAGAACTGCATTTAGAATAAGGGTGAGATCATTAGGCGATTTTATTCTTGGAACATGATATACTATATTATTTATAAGTTTTGATTCAATGCCACCGTTTTCAAAAGTAGTAGTTCTGAGACTCTGACTTCCTAAACCATTTTTTAAAGCATTCACTAAATATGTTATATCACTCATTGAGAAATGCTAATTGTAATTGTTCCTCTTTATATGACCTATAATTATTGGTTCTCTTGTGAACTTAGAATGGAGACAGACGATGATCTCTGATTCCAAGGAATGGCACTGATTAAAGTAAAATCGAAGACAGTTCTAAACGGATCTACAATTAAAAGAAGGGTTCTCTCTTTTTATACAACTCCATTTGAAGACCAAAGCGGTTAAATTTTAAAATATTCAAAATTAAAGTTCATTATTAAATAAAGATATATTAAGGATTATAGTAAATTGTTTTTATAAACACCATTGTTGTAATGGTAAACTTAATACACTTTATTCAAGTTGTTCAACTACGTCGAGTTATAGATAATCTGCTCGTAAAGTGGATGTGATTGGTGGTTACTAGCGTATGACCAAAGGCAAATTATTAAATATAAATTTAATACTTGCATTTTTTTCAAATAAAAGAAGAGTACAAAAAATAATTGCTGTTTTATAATGTCAACTGATGTACCTGGTGGTTTCAATAAGTATCCAGCAACACAGCTATGTGTGGTTGCGACTCTAGTTGTTCCAATGGTTGCTAACACGCTATTTGTAAAGTATTTCTTCATGGTAAGAAATGACCCCTTTATAACGGAATACAATCAATATTGGAGGTTTTTAATATTTCAATTTAGTTCTTTGAATGAATCAGATGCCATTTTGTTGGCCTTGATTTGGTACCACTTCAGGCAGATTGAAAGATTAATGGGTTCATATAAATATATAAGTGTCATTTCACTTTGTTGGTTTTATTCTACTTTAATTTTAAGTACAACTGCCGTTTTGCTCAATATAATATCGCCATGGAATGTATGGCAGAACTTCCCATCTGGATCATTACCAATTGTTCTGATGTTATTTCATTTCTATAAACAATATACGCCTCATATATTTCAATTTGAATTCATACTCCCATCACAATGGAAGTTGCATTTCTTTGATCAAGATGAAACATCAAACGAAGAATACCAAAGTTTAAATGATGATAAAAAATGGAAGTGGAGATTAACAGATCAATTCTATATTAACTTCTTGATTCTCATCTTTTTATTAAATCAAGGTTATGCTGGAATTGTATGCGGTTTTGCAAGTTGGATTATGGGAATATTTTTAGATAAAGGTTTACTTCCAGGCGTTAATTCATGGAGGTTGCCCTCTTTCTTTTTCCCAAACATTCCAAATAGTAGTCATTCAACAGTTAATAGCAGAAATATAGAGAATGTGGCGAACACAAATGAACAATTAGACGATGTTCCTCCAAGGTCTCTTGGAAGACAGTTTATAGATACGTTAAGAGGATAGGAGCATTATTCCACAAATGGAGACAACTAAGTGCAAGGGTCATTCAGTCATGAACAGATATTAAACAATTTGCGATAGAAATATTTTTAATTATTGTGATTAGAGTAACAATAGATATGTAATTAATTTCTGTATTTTTAACAAATATCAAAAATGTTTAATAAATTGTGATTTATTATGAAGTATATACAATATTATCTTATGTGGTTGTTGTTGTTGTTGTTGTTGTTGTTGATCGTGACGTCTGTTTACGTATGATGGACTCAGCTATAAGTTGTGATCATTCTTTTCCAGCTGTTCATTTAATCTTTAAATTTTCTGTGTTTTCACTGATTTTTTTCATTTCTTGTCTTTTTTGAACATCCCAATTGTATAATCTAGCACAATTGACCTCCATTGTGGTTATGTTTTCTCTTAAGAAATCAGAATCTTCCCTAGATATATCCAAAGTTTCTTTCGAGTCCTTTAATTTTTTTTCTAACAGTTCAATAGCCTCTTCGACTGGGTACTCTAACATCACTTCAGCCCCTAACCAAAGACCTACTTTACTGGCTTCTTTTGTGTCTATCACAGCCTTTGTATACAATGTATCGTTCAATTGGTAGTGTGTTTCAATCTCAGTATCATCATCTTCTGTGGATTCGCTCTTAGTCTTCAAAGTCTTACAAATTTTCAATGTGCTTTCAATATCAGGTATTCTAGTGTTTAGCATCTTGATGGTACTCAATTTTGATTCTTGCATGTACTTATATTTTGATAGACGTTCTTGAAACTTATTGAACACCAATTCGAAATCATTCACATCCTTAATGAAGTCTTCCACTTTCTCAACAAATGGAGCTTCAGGAATACCTCGTGGGTTAGATTTTGTGCTGCTGAAAATAGTATCCATACTTTCTGTAATTCTAATTATGCTGTCAGGGTTGTTTTTCTCAACGAATTGATAATTATAAATGAAACTTTAAAAAAAAAACAGATAAGTTAATAGACTAACCACTGGTTTCATAGCTGGTAACATTATAACATTATAACCTTAACCAATCATCACATTAATTCAACAACTTTCTTTACTGAATCTCAAAATGTGAATGAGGTTTTCTCGATTTTGAAAATTCTGAAAAACTTTTGCGATGAGCTTTTTTGGAAAATTTAAAGGCTTCTCTCACTATAAGAACACATAATTTGGTTTAATTAAGATGATATGATAAGAGCAATTTTTTAATTGGTATTAACCTTTTGGGTGGTCAGTGGGCTATCTTAAAGTAAAGTTAAAAGGTTCTGATAAGGTATTAGTATATGGCTGAGTTTGTTCAACTGTATGTTGACGCCATTTATTTAGTAAAGAAAAGTGTCTCAAACGAAATGTGTTACCGAATTTCTTTCATATGATGTTCTTGGATATATGATTATTGTAGAATTTATATTAAAGTATCTTTAAGTATACATTTGTATTTACAAATTTATTGTGAGATGGTTTATAAATACAAGATATTGATATATAATCACGTTTGGAGGGAGGGGGGTGTTCAGACTTAATGAATTAGCATGACTAATATTTTTATTTCTCACTCCTCGAAACAGCGTTATTTTATATTGAAAGGAATTCTTAAAAATTGTCATCGATTTAATTTAATTCTATAAACAAAGTTCTCTCTCTAATATAAAAACAAGTGATACATTTCATAGTGGAAGTTATTATAAACGACTTTTACTAATTAATTCCATAAGAGATTCCCAACATATCACCATACATTTTGTTATACAGATAGATATATATTGATATCCCCTTTGAATAATGTCTAAGGATACAGAGACTAAAAACCCGATTATTTTTGCACCAGAAACTTATCAATACAATAAGTTTTCCCTTGATGAATCCAACTTGTTAGAGGATCCCATCGAATTATTCACTAACTGGTTTGCAGAGGCTAAGAAAGATCCAACAGAATCCATTCCTGAATGTATCACTTTTTCCACTGCTAATCTACCAAGTGGCAGAGTATCTTCTCGTGTATTATTGTTTAAAGAATTAGATGAACGTGGTTTCACGATCTACTCAAACTGGGGTACTTCAGGAAAAGCAGAAGATATTAAGAGTAATCCAAATGCTGCTATCAACTTTTTTTGGAAAAATCTTCAAAGACAAGTGAGAGTTGATGGTTTCACTGAATATGTGAATAGAGAAACATCAGAACGTTATTTTAAGACAAGACCTCGTGGTTCAAAAATTGGAGCCTGGTCAAGTCCACAAAGTCATGTTCTAAAAAATAGACAAGAATTGGAGGAGCATGTCAAAGCAAATGAAAAGAGGTTTGAGAATATTGAGGATGCTGATATCCCATGTCCTGATTATTGGGGTGGGTTAAGAGTTGTCCCATTAGAGATCGAATTTTGGCAAGGTAGAGATAGTCGTTTACACGACAGATTTCTATACAAAAGAGCTAGTGAAAATGATCCATGGGAAGTTGTCAGGCTTGCTCCATAATCATTTGTTAATGCATGTGCGTTTTTTATAACTAATTGATGATACGTAGTATATATGTGTGTTGTAATGTTTTTTAGGTAATGTTAATTGAACTAAGATTATTATTTACTGTGTTATATCGCAAACTTCTACTTTCAGAGTTAATATCATATGAATGTCTGGTAAAATTTAAGACTTTGTGGTTATTCAAAAAAAATAGTAATTCAATTAAAAGTATATATATAGTTAAATATATATGTAAAATAAAAAAAAGTTTATATTTCAATTAATAAGAATTAGCTAGATTTAATCGTGCTTTAAAGTTTCAGAGAAAACAGCAGATGGCTTGGAAGCAGACTTAGCAACTTTCTTGGAACCTAACTTTTCAGCAGCAAAGACCTTGGCGTATGGGTTTAATCTCAATAAGACTTGCTTGTTCTTTAATGGGTTCTTCTTTTGAACGTGAGTTCTCTTTTGAACGGCTTGGCCAGCTGGTCTGACAGCAGCTTGGATTTCAGAAGAGTTGATAACTCTGGTGATGTCAGTGGTGGAGATGATGTTCTTTGGTAAAACGTAACCAGACTTGGAGGAAGCGACGGTTTCGGAACCCCAGACTTGGTCTAATTTAGCAAAAGCACCTTCGGTCCAGATAACGAATCTACCTAAGTGAGCACCTGGAGCTAATTGCAATAAGTTCAAGGAGGTGACATTGGCAGTTTCAACACCTGGAATGTTTCTGAAGGCACTGACAATACCGTTGTCTTCAGCGTAGACAACTAATGGACCTCTTCTTTGAGTCCATCTTCTGTTTCTGTACTTACCCTTACCGGCTCTTAATTTCTTGGACTTTAAGACCTTGACTAAGTCAGCATGAGCACCGACAGCCTTTAAGGCAGCGACAGCATCCTTAGTCTTCTTGACGGATTCTAAGTCCTTGGAGATGACTAATGGAATTTCTGGAATCTTTTCGACTCTGTGACCTCTAGCTAAAACTAAAGAAGCGACGGCAGAAGCAGCAATGGCAGAAGCAGTGGCGTAACGTTTTTCGTTGTGGTTAACCTTGACGTTCCACTTTCTCCAGGTCTTAGTTGGAGCAAACATTCTACCACCTCTACACATGTTACCGAAAGCGGCTTGACCAGATCTGTGGGTACCACCACCACCAACTCTTGGAATTCTGGCAACAGCTCTACCAGTACCCCAGGATTCAGCGGAGGTTTGGTGACCAGCCTTTTCAGAGACAGCGTAAGATTGTCTCTTGTTCTTGTTAACGGAAGTGAAAACACTTTGAACAAGGTCTGGACGAATTGGGGCTGAGAAGACAGCTGGCATTGGTAAAGCGGTGGAAGTAGCTTCACCGGTTAAAGATTGAACGGTAACTTGTGGACGAGACATACTGTATGCGTTTAGTTCGTTTCAGAGATGGGGGGTTTGTTCAAAAAAAACAATAGAAATATTAAATTATTACAACAATAAAAATACAACAATATTTATAACAAAAGAGTAAGATATTAAGAAAGAATTTAATAGTTCAAATTAAGCAACCTGAATTTAAAATATCACACTAACAATAATATTAACATAAACAATTGAACAAATATATAGAAAACGATTAAATTGGAAAACTTTTCAAATTAGCTATTATTCATATAGTTTATATATGAAAATTTTTGAAAACTTTTCAAAATTTTTCACTCATTGCATCTCATCGTCGTTTTTGTCTTTCAGGATTTTTTCGTTTGCGGCCTGTAAATTTTTAGACGGAGCTGCGGGCAGCCCAGGCGGGCGTCTTTACGGTTTTCTGGAAGGGAGATGGACAAGGTTCTGCCAGAAGAGCCAGAAGGGCCAGGCGGAGACCCAGCCTGGCTCGGCGTGGCTCTCTGTCTGGACGGGTTTCTTCCACTGGGGTGGGGACTGGTGGGAGATGGGGAGGTGGTTTGTGCAGTTATCTCTGTGCAACATTGTCAGAGTGTAATGGCATTTGTAATGCCAATTGTAATGCCAATTGTAATGCAAATTGTAATGTCAGTAATTCTTGTAGTGTATGTTTTGGGTGTCAAATATTAGGTCCAATGGCATACTACAGTTTCTTTGTGCAATTCTCAATAATATTATTCTCATTCTGTAATAATATCTTAACGTTTTCAAATTGGCTCTTTGTAATTGAATAGTATTTGGTTGGTAAAATGTGTGGTTTTTTGGACTCTATTAGTCTCTTTAAGATCTTGATGTTTTCGTTAGAATTACTAATTGTTTTGTTAGAAGTGTTGAACTGATCAAATGTATTGAAGATAGTTGTAACAAGTTGGTCTGGGGTCTCTAAATCTTCGTTCAAGGAGTTAATTAGTTTTTCGTATTTGTCACTATCTAAGGCAAGCACACTGATGATGGAATTCAAGTTTCTGGATGGGGTGCAATCGTGTTCGATATATAGCTCGTTTAAAACGTTATTGTTGTGAGCATTACCGTGGTCGTGGCCGTTACAATTGGAATGATCATGGTCATCATCATTGTCACGATCGTTTACAATCTCCATACTCTCTGCTTCTTCCTCTTCTTCCTCTTCTTCCTCTTCTTCCTCTTCTGGTTCATCATCGCCCTCGATCTCAGACTCTACACCGTCATCTGATTCGTCCTGACGATTCAACTTATACCAGCTCTCGTATACTTTGTAACCATCGGTGCTCCACCATTTCATTCTTTCCTGATATTTTTTGTTATCGTTCACGATCTCCTGTAATTGACCAGTCAAATCAACAATATCACTCTTGTTATCGAAGTATGCGAATCCGTATCTACTAAATAGTAACGAATTGTTCAAGTCACCGTACGATTGAAATATCTCATTACCTTTTCTAACACTCTTCATTAGTACTACTTCCACATAATTTTCTTCTGTTTTCATTGAGTCCATTCTTTCTGGAATAGTTTTATCCTCTTCGTTCGCCAATTTTCTAGCTAATGCACCAATGTCTCCATCATATTCCTCTTCATCTTCTTCTTGTTCTTCAGTTTCTTGCTCTTCCATTTCAGCAAGTAATTCTTCTTCTATTTCATCATGCTTACAAGGACCATATTCACCACACTTGTCACATACGTTGAAGACAGATACAAATCTAACATCTGTCTCTTCATTATTGTGATTAAAAAGATCTGCGATTGGGACTAATGCATTCTCATGGTATGCATCTATTTCAAATACTCTAGAAGATAATGCGAAAGCCACACTGACGAATTTCTTCAACTTAAGTTTAATATCATCCACATCAGTTATATCCACATCTAAATATCCTTCAGGGATCTCGAGACCGAGTTCTTGATTCCACTTCGTAGCAAGATCAATAGCGATTTCAAAACCCTCTTGAATCTCCTCTTCAGCATCCAAAGCACCGTATAATAAATCAATAGAACTTCCTTCCAACAATTTCTTGTCACGATCATCCCAATAACTTGGAGGCAATAGTATACTCCCATCCTCTTCTTGGACTTTAATACTCTTTAAATATTTATACCAAAACGATTTTTCCCTAAACACTGTAATTTCATAAAGAAATGCAATATTTAGACCCAACATTCCGCCAATTTCTTCTTCGATAAGCAAATTTCCAATAGAGCAGTTGTTTGCACTAAACAAAATGGATTTATGAACCTTAAGCAGCGTTGTACCTTCCTCAATATCATCTTTAGCAAATACCCCTAATCCACCAATTTTCGATTCCATTACATTACAAAGATCAGTTCTAAAGAAACTTTCAGTTTCGTTTTCATTTAATAAGTCAATAATGTCATTAACATCTTCAATTGCAGTAGCAGTCATGGTTCCAATTGCCTTTGATGTTACAGATCCAGTATAGTAGCTTTTCTTCTTTTTGGCACTCACTTGTTGGTACTGGATAGAAATTGGTGTATATATATATAACAACAGGTCCAATTAAATTTCGGAAACAATTTCAACTGAATTGAGACCAAACTTTGATAGAACTTCTACTTGAAAAGAAACAAATATCTCATAAGTTATATGTTTACTGATCAATGCATTAGCAAGCAATGAGCTCATCTCATTGCATCTCTTCACACAGATCAGCCATTCAGAATCCAAATGACCATCTTCGGGTAAAACGAAGTGTGTCTGATGCAAGAGATCTTGTTCACCCACCGTAATAACACACACCGTCGTATACCTTCTCATATATATACACGAGTAACGTTTAGTTGAATCTGGATATACCAATATGCTTTAGTTGCCACGAAGTACACTATCACAATCTTTTTAAGGATTGAGTAAATGGAGGCTCATCGAAGTCCAGTAGCATTTCATCATCATTGCAATATTCCACAATGTAAACCTAACTACTTATCAAGTACTTTAGATCATCTTTAAACAATTCATATCCTTTAAATAACTGTTACATATATTTATATAATAGCATAATTTGCCCTTATTGGTCGAAACAAGAAGCTTTGTTAAGCTTATTGGCATTCGTTACAATGCCAAAGAAAAAAGGGAGATGCAACGCCAATGAGAAAAAAGTGTACTGATCACTCGAAGGTTCTCAATCGAATGACGTTTAAAGGAAGAGTATTGTTTCAAAGATTGTTGAATAGATGTAAATCCGATATTCATATTTTGTTGTTGAATTGCTTTGCAATATAATTAACAAAAACTTATAAAGGATTCGTTTACTTTCTGTACCTCTCCCTCCCCCCATTTAAAAATCCAGTATCTGTGATCAAGAGAAAAGATGTTAAGAAACCTTGTTTTGAATCCTCAAAGGTTAGAGATTACCAAACGTAAAATGAGTACAATACCAAAAACTTTTAAATCACTTATTTATTCTAGTCATGATGTTGAAGATTGTGGGAAAGTTTTAAAAATGCATAATTATACTCCAAAACAATCTATTCAGGATAACATCGTCTTACGTTCTTTGGCTTTCCCAATAAACCCATCTGATATTAATCAATTGCAAGGTGTTTACCCCTCAATCCCAGAGAAAACACTTGACTTTGGCACTGAAGAGCCTAGTGCGATTGCTGGTAACGAAGGTGTGTTTGAAGTAGTTCATGTGCCACAAGCATTGAAGAATCAGGATTTTGAAGTGGGCGATTGGGTCATCCCATTAAGATCTAACCAGGGAACATGGACAAATTACAAAGTGATTGAAGACCCTAAAGAGATAATCAAGGTGAATGGGCTTGATCTTCTTAGTGCAGCTACGGTATCTGTAAATGGTTGTACGGCAATGCAACTAGTCAATGATTACGTTAATTGGGACAATACCGACTCGAATAAGAACGAATGGATTATTCAAAACGCAGGTACTTCAGGTGTCTCCAAACTGGTGACACAGATTGCCAAAGCAAGAGGAATCAATACATTGAGTGTGATTAGAGATAGAGACAATTTTGATGAGGTTGCTGACAATTTAGTTAGTAAATACGGTGCTACACAAGTCATCTCAGAGAGTCAAAACAATGATAAATTATTTAATAAAACCGAGTTACCAAAACTTCTTGGTGCTGATTACACCATAAGACTAGCATTGAATTCTGTAGGTGGGAAATCATGCAGTGGAATCGCGAGAAAGCTAGCTAGGGACTCATTAATGTTAACTTATGGAGGGATGTCAAAACAACCCGTCACATTACCCACATCACTATTCATCTTCAAGAACCTCGATTCGAAAGGATTTTGGATCACCGAAAATTACAAGAAAGATCCATTTAGAAAATTAAAAGACGTCGCTAACTTCATAGAACTGTACAAAGCCAACAAAATTGTTAAACCTAATGAGAAGGAAGATTTTGAAATCACTTATTGGAAAAACGATCAAGATGACGCAACAGTATTAGACAATATTAAAAAGTCTGTTCTAGCAAAGGGGAAAAAACAATTAATCATAATGGAATGAATTTCCCCTTTCCATTTCCCTTTCCCTTTCCCCCCAGTCCTGGCTCCCCTCGACTATTTAACACAAAATAGTTTCCTCGGTACCATAAATTAATTCCCACTATCACAAACCAAAACCATGATGATAGCCCCCCACGAAACCTATTTATTAGATGATCCTTAGAACATATATTCCATTTCCAAATCCATTGCTGTACATATTCATCTTTCTTCTTAATGACAGAAAGAGTTGTTGACTTTGTCATTTGTGACAAAAAAACTTCTCGAAGCAACTCACCTTCTACGATGCTACGCCAATTGTCAACGAAACCGCAAATAAAAAATTTTTTGAGTGAAACTTTTCAATGAATTTTATTGTGATGAGTTGTGAAATTTGTATCAATTGAGATGAATGTTTAAACCATCGTCATATCAATTCAATTTACCAATTTGTTGTAGTTGTTGTTTCCCATTCTTTTGATTATTTTGTTGAGAAATGTGCGTTAAAGCAAAGAAAAGAGTTTAATCTTACTTACTTACAAATTTCAAGTGATAAAGTTACTTTTAATTTTTTGTTTGAAATTTTAAAACTTAGTTGTTTCTTTATTTGTGATTGTCTTCCTGTCTATTATAATTTTACCTTCTAATATATATCTAGTTATTTATTTATAATTCGTCTTGATTCTTTTTTTTTTATCACAAATAAGTATATATCAATTGTCAAAAGAGCAATACACAACAACAACAACGAAAAATGCCACCAAAGAAGCAAGTTGAAGAAAAAAAAGTTTTATTAGGTCGTCCAGGTAACAACTTGAAGGCCGGTATTGTTGGTTTAGCCAACGTTGGTAAGTCCACATTCTTCCAAGCTATTACTAGATGTCCATTAGGTAACCCAGCTAATTATCCTTTCGCTACCATTGATCCAGAAGAAGCTAGAGTCATTGTCCCATCTCCAAGATTCGACGAATTATGTCAAATTTATAAACCAGCCTCTGAAGTCCCAGCTCATTTGACCGTTTACGATATTGCTGGTTTAACTAAAGGTGCTTCTGCTGGTGAAGGTTTAGGTAACGCTTTCTTGTCCCATATTAGATCTGTCGATTCCATTTACCAAGTTGTTCGTTGTTTTGACGACGCTGAAATTATCCATATTGAAGGTGATGTTAACCCAACTCGTGATTTAGAAATTATCAGTAACGAATTAAGATTGAAGGATATTGAATTCTCTGAAAAAGCTTTGGAAGCTGCTGAAAAGATCACTAAGAGAGGTGGTCAATCTTTAGAAGTCAAGCAAAAGAAGGAAGAAATTGCCTTAATCCAAAGAATCATCGAATTATTAAAAGATGGTCAAAGAGTTGCCAACCAAGCTTGGACTCCAAAGGAAGTTGAAGTAATTAACAGTATGTTCTTACTAACTGCTAAGCCATGTATCTATTTAATTAACTTGTCTGAAAGAGATTACATTAGAAAAAAGAACAAGCATTTATTATTGATTAAAGAATGGATTGACAAGAACTCTCCAGGTGATTTGGTTATTCCATTCAGTGTTTCTTTAGAAGAAAGATTATCTCACATGTCTGATGAAGAAGCTCAAGAAGAATTAAAAACCATCGGTACCGACTCTGCTTTACCAAAAATTGTCACCACCATGAGAAAGAAGTTAGATTTAATCTCTTTCTTCACATGTGGTCCAGATGAAGTTAGAGAATGGACTATTAGAAAAGGTACTAAGGCTCCACAAGCTGCCGGTGTGATTCACAACGATTTAATGAACACTTTCATTTTAGCTCAAATAATGAAATACGAAGATGTCATTGAATACAAAGATGATGCTGCCATTAAAGCTGCCGGTAAATTACAACAAAAGGGTAAGGATTACGTTGTTGAAGATGGTGACATTATTTACTTCAGAGCTGGTGCAGGTAAGAACTAGTGTATTATTGCTGTTTTCATTATTATCAATCAAAACATCTTTTATATATCACTCTATCATAAACATCTATACATAAAAAAAAAATACATATTAAGATTTTAGTATAGTTAAATTCCCATTTATATTTAAAAGATAAAGAGAGTAATTTTATAGTACAGTAGAGTATGGTCTTGGTATTTATTGATAAATGGAAATTACCTTTTAACGATTATTCGATATGCAAGAACATTCTCATTAGACTGAAATCTGAACTCAGGGTGTCTCGTTCTTCGTTCAAAAAAATTTTTTTAGCCAAGGAACCAAGAAATAACGATGTTATGAACATTTCGATATTCTATTCTTAATCTAACCCTTTCTAATAGTGATAAACAAAGATTACTTGGAGTGCCACCAGTCTTTTCTTGCTTGTAAATGGTCTTCTGAGGTGATCTCTTTTTTCAGCGATGAGTGAAAAAAAGATTGTTGACAATATTTCCAAATCGGGTAATAGTGAAATATTAAATTGGGAAGAATAGTAAATAATAACATTATATCACTTTATCCAAATTTTATTATCCCAGATTGTAATTGCCTTGTGTTAATAAAATATTTATATATATACAAGATATGTCATGGTAGATTAATATACCTAAAAAAGTATTGAAAGATCTCTCAGAAATATTTCTCTTTTTTAGTGCTATATTGTTAATAACTTACTTCTCCCTGAAGAACAGGTTAACTGCAGAATTTTGTAAAGACAACAAGTAATATTTTTGAAGCAGTATGACAAGAAATCCATTTATGGTTGATCCAAGTAATGGTTCTCCTATTAGATCTCCTAATAAACCGAATTTAACAAGATTCTCTACTCATTCAAGTGAAGAAACAAACAATTGGAATGAGATGAGAAGAAATGATCCCTTTGCCGACGAATCTGAATATAATCAAACTAATAATTTCCAAGGCTTACCCCCTTCTCCTTCTAGAGCTGCTATGAGATATTCCCCAGATAGACGTCACAGAACCCAATTTTACAGAGACAGTACCCATAATACTCCAGTTGCCAGTAGGTATCAATCTAATTTGCAACAATCTCCTACTAGACCAGGTGATACTATAATTCAATTTAATGAACCTGATAATCACACATATGATATTGCAGATATGACTTCCAGTTATTATCCAGAAAGCACAAGCAGATATGAACAGAATAATAACCTATTTGGAAATGGTGAGAGAACTTATTCGCAATATTCAGGATCTATGGCCTCTACTAATGTAAGTTCATTTGGTAATGAAGAAAAGTTTAGAAAATCATTTGAAAGTGAATCTTATACAGTGTACTCAGGTGACACTTTTGAAGAAACTAAATTTGAAGTAAACCATCCTATTCGTAAAGAATATGTTAGACGTGCCAATTCTGAAAGCAGAAGTAAAAGTGTCATTGCTGCACCAACCAATAAAACAATTTTAAAATTAGATAATCCAATCCCAAGAGGTTTGTTAGATACTCTTCCAAGAAGAAGCTCCCCAGAATACACCGAAATGAGATATACAGCTTGTACTGTCGAAGCTGATGAATTTGTGACAGAAGGTTATTCTTTAAGATCTTCTGAAATGAATAGAGAATGTCAAGTTGCTATCTGTGTCACCATGTATAATGAAGATAAGTATTCAGTTGCCAGAACAATTCATTCAATTATGAGAAATATTTCCCATTTATGTAAACGTGAAAAATCTTCAGTTTGGGGTCCAAATGGTTGGAAAAAAATAACTGTCATTTTAGTCAGTGATGGTAGATCTAAAGTTAACTCTGGTTCACTTGATTATTTGGCAGCATTGGGTGTCTATCAAGAAGATATGGCTAAAGCCTCTGTTAATGGTGACCCTGTGAAAGCACATATTTTTGAGCTTACAACTCAGGTTTCCATTAATGAAGATTTGGACTATATTTCTGAAGATATAGTTCCTGTCCAATTCGTATTTTGTTTAAAAGAAGAAAATAAGAAGAAAATAAATTCTCATCGTTGGTTATTTAATGCTTTTTCTCCAGTTTTACAACCTAATGTTGTAATGCTAGTGGATGTCGGTACGAAACTTAACGATACTGCAGTTTACCATCTTTGGAAGGCGTTTGATATGGATTCCAATGTTGCGGGTGCCGCTGGACAAATTACTACGATGAAAGGTAAATATGGTAAAAAATTACTAAATCCGTTAGTAGCATCTCAAAATTTTGAGTATAAAATTTCCAATATCTTGGATAAACCATTGGAAAGTATGTTTGGATACATTTCTGTGTTACCAGGTGCTTTATCTGCATATAGATATCGTGCATTACAAAACCATGAAGATGGTACTGGTCCGTTACGTTCTTACTTCTTAGGTGAAACCCAGGAAGGTAGAGACCATGATGTCTTTACAGCCAACATGTATCTGGCTGAAGATAGAATTTTATGTTGGGAATTAGTTGCAAAAAGGGATGCAAGTTGGGTTTTAAAATATGTTAAGGAAGCTGAAGGTGAAACTGATGTCCCAGAAGATATTCCAGAATTTATCTCTCAAAGAAGACGTTGGTTAAATGGTGCTACTTTTGCAGCAATGTACGCACAATTACATTTTTATCAAATTTGGAAAACTAAACACTCAATTACTCGTAAAATATTCTTCCATATTGAATTTTTTTATCAATTTGTGCAAATGCTTTTTGCATGGTTTTCCATCAGTAATTTTGTTTTAACATTCTACTATTTAGCAGGTTCCTTAAATGATGTTATCAAACATGGTGATGTTCTGTTTATTTTCTTTAAATACCTAATTTTCTGTGATTTATCAAGTTTGTTCATTATATCCATGGGTAATAGACCACAAGGTGGTAAATGGTTATTTATGACATCCCTGGTTATTTTAACTATTTGCGCAGCATATTCATTAATTTGTGGTTTTACATTTGCTTTTATGACATTGCATGATAATACAGAATCTTATGACACATTCTTGAGTATTGTTGTTTCGATTCTATCAACATATGGTCTTTATACATTTGCATCCATAATGTACTTGGATCCATGGCATATGATTACATCGTCCATTCAATATTTTTTTACCCTTCCTGCCTTTACATGTACTCTACAAATTTTTGCTTTCTGTAATACACATGATGTTTCTTGGGGTACTAAGGGTTCTGGTGTTGAATCAAAACCTTTATCTAAAGCTATTGTTGTTAAAGGACCAGATGGTAAACAGATTGTTGAAACAGATTGGCCACAAGAAGTTGACAAGAAATTTCTTGAAATTAAAAGTCGTTTGAAGGAAATAGAAATATCCGAACCAGTAGTTGATGAAGCTCTAAAGCGTAACGATTATTATAGAGATATAAGAACGAGAATTGTCATGGTATGGATGTTAAGTAACCTGATTTTGATTATGGCCATAATTGAAGTTTACTCCCCAACTGACACAAATAATAAGTATTTGAAGTTCATTCTATGGTCAGTTGCTGCATTGGCACTATTCAGAGTTACTGGATCCATGGCCTTCTTATTCTTAAAGTATCTACGTTCAATTGTCAGTTTTATCCACAAGAGGGAAAATTCAGATACCTCTGTAAGTATGAAAATGCCATCCATGAATGTATTTAACAGAGCCAAGTAGAGACATTAAACAAAAAAATGCATTGTAAATTTAAATTTAGCATATATACCCCCTCCCACTCAGATTGTATAACAACATATAAAAATATATTTACAGTAATTAATATTATAATATTTTAGTAGATAATATAAAAGTGTGCCCTCACATAAAACTGCCAATAACTCAGTTATGAAATTTGAGACTAGTCCTTGTAAAACGACACATTCGCCTGTCTCAACAAACTCGGCGACACAGAATTAAATTTAGATATATTTAATGTATTATAAATTCGGAAAATAATTCAACTTTAAAAATTTATATATATATTTAATCAAATAAAATCCATCGATCTTTTTATTATTAAAAATATACAATTGATACATTAGCAATAAAATAAGATAACTTTTTCTCAATGACTGTTGACATAAACCAAAATACAAGTATCGGTAATAATAATTCAGATGATGGTGAATTTTTTAGAGAAGAAATTCGAATAGAAACAGATAATCAAAGCAGTCGTAATAACGTTAATAATAATAACACTAAATTGAATTGGTTCAGAAAGTTAATCAAGTGTTATGATGGCAAAAAAATATCTACGGATATTAATATGTGGGTTTGCTATTGTTATCTGATTACATTTTGGATTCCATCGAAGCTACTAATGAAATGTGGAATGAAAGACCATGGACAAAGATTAGCATGGAGGGAAAAGATAGGACTCTTATCGATCATATTTTATTTAGGTGTTTTCGTAACTTTTTTGACATTTGGTTTTAATCGAATAATTTGTTTTAATGTAGAGATAAAAAGTCACTACAAGGATAGTTTTATTGATACATTGTTTCTTCATGGAAAATCATTTAATATGACTAATTTTAAACATGTCGAAGCACCTGGTATTGACCATGATACAAATTTCATGCATAATCCTTATAATTATAACAAATATGATGCAAGTTTCTTATTCCAAAATGTAAATGGAAATTGCAAAGGATTGATAACACCAAAAGAAAGTTGTAAAATACCACATAATGCGGTAGGAGACTTAGGATGGTATTTTCCCTGTACATTAATTGACACTGATGGCAAATTAATAGAATATACCGATAATGAAAATTATATTAACAGTGGTTGGAGTTGTCATACCTCTGAGCAGTCAAGATATGATTTTTATACCATGAAAGTGTTATCTTCCATAACCTATACATGGGAAGATTTAAGAAACCAATCAAGAGAATTGGTGGTTGTAAATGGGCAAGTGTTAGATTTAAGTCGATTGGATTATTTGGATAAAGATAATTTAGAATATC
This sequence comes from Tetrapisispora nanseiensis, assembly GCA_030568035.1. Taxonomy (NCBI): domain Eukaryota; kingdom Fungi; phylum Ascomycota; class Saccharomycetes; order Saccharomycetales; family Saccharomycetaceae; genus Tetrapisispora; species Tetrapisispora nanseiensis. Next base: position 93,450 of record JAJLTH010000020.1, on the reverse strand, counting down.
CATATTTTTTTGATGAATTAAGAAAAATGGACTTAGAAGGATATGATTTGTCCTTGTTATATAATTCGAAATATCAAAAGCAAGCTCTGAGATGTCTTGCCGATTTAACGAAAATTGGAATTATCGATTCAAAATCAATTGGTTGTCTCATTTCTGACATTGTACTTTATTTATCACTAATTGTCATTTTGAGCATTGTAATTAGTAAATTTGCTTTTGCTTGCTACTTTAAATGGGGTATTGCAAAAAATCAAGGTATATCTAAACTTGATAATAAAACTTTTCTTAAAGAATTGAGAAATATTGAAAAATGGTCCAATGAAACAGAAGATATGGATTCTGAAGAATCCATACAATCTGGTGTAAATAATAATCAACAAGATGAAGTAGATAAGATTAATTTTAACCAGAAAGTTCAAAAGAATTTTCCTTACATTGCAAAACTAAAAAATCTTACAAACGCCACAAAGTGTGTGGATAACATTAATATCTCTGTTAAAGGATATACTACTATGTCATTACAAAGGTATTTCCATGAACATGCGAGTAATAGCAAGATTTTATTAAAATCTAACTCAAATCTGAATAGTATTACTTCAACTAATAGCTTCGTTACATCGGATAAAGAAAGTTTAATTCAAGAGCCTTTCTTAAAAACAATTATTCATAAGAAGGTTTTACCACAACCAGATATATATTTTACACCTTTTAATTTCCCACTAGTATACACACTTTGTTTTGTTACTTGTTATTCGGAAGAGGAACAAGGTATTAGGTCAACATTAGACTCCCTTGTTGCAACAGAATATCCTGGTTCACATAAACTAATTGTAGTGGTTTGTGATGGGTTAGTTAAAGGCTCAGATAACGATAAAACGACCCCAGAGATATGCATTGACATGATGGAAGATTTAGTAATTGATCCCAACGAGGTTGAACCAAAGTCTTACATAGCAGTCGCTACAGGGAAAAAAAGACACAATATGGCCAAAGTATACAGTGGCTTTTATAAGTATAATGGTAACGAGCAGAAGTATCAAAATAAGAGGCTTCCAATGGTTACAATTGTAAAATGTGGAACAGAAGAAGAAGCTCAAGATATTAAGCCAGGAAACAGAGGAAAGCGCGATTCCCAAGTATTAATGATGTCCTTCTTTCAAAAGCTTATGTTCAAGGGAAGAATGACAGAATTGGAATATCAGTTCTTAAAGGGAATTTGGCAAGTCACAGGAATTAATGCAACGTTATTCGAATTAGTATTAATGGTAGATGCAGATACAAAAGTCTACCCAAACTCAATTTCTCATATGGTTGCTGAAATGGTAAAAGATCCATTGATAATGGGTCTGTGTGGTGAAACAAAAATTGTGAATAAATCACAATCATGGGTTACTATGATTCAAGTCTTTGAATATTACATATCTCATCATCAGACTAAAGCATTTGAATCTGTATTTGGTACAGTAACCTGTCTACCTGGCTGTTTTTCTATGTACAGGCTTAAAGCACCTAAAGGTACAGATGGATTTTGGGTGCCAATTTTAATCAATCCTGACATCGTCGAAAAATATTCAGATAATGTAACAATTTCTTTGCATAAAAAAAATTTACTACTACTTGGAGAAGATAGATATCTATCATCATTACTACTGAAGACATTTCCAAAAAGAAAAACAGTTTTCGTACCAAAAGCAGCATGTAAAACAATAGTTCCTGATAAGTTCAAAATTCTTTTGTCTCAGAGAAGACGTTGGGTCAATTCGACCATTCATAATTTGTTTGAGTTGGTATTAGTCAAAGATTTATGCGGAACATTCTGTTTTTCAATGCAGTTTTTTATATGTATTGAATTACTTGGAACGTTAATACTACCATTGGCCATCTGTTTTACTTTATATATCATAATATTTGCAATCACATCTTCTCCAACTCCTGTTGTGACTTTAGTCCTTCTAGCACTTATATTGGGATTACCTGGTATTCTTGTTATAGTAACAGCAACAAGAGTTTCTTATCTTGGCTGGCTATTAGTGTACATTTTGGCTTTACCAATATGGAATTTTGTCATTCCTGTATATGCATATTGGAAATTCGATGATTTTTCATGGGGAGATACGAGAAGAGTAGAAGGGGAAACCAAAAATGGTCATGGTGACAATAATGGTGATGAAGGGGTATTTGATTACTCTAATATAAAACTATTGACTTTAGAGGATCATTTAAAATCAGAAAGCACTCTTCAATAAGAAATTTATACTTTGAAAGCAATACAAAAAAACTAAGATTCAATTAATGATACGAATATGATCTCGTTATGCATGTTTAGGGTAATGATATATTATATACAGGATTTTAATAAAAATGAAATATAGGAATGTCTATATAGGAGTATTAATTTTTAATTATGACGTATATATGTAATAATGACTGTGTGATTGAAAGTTTTAAAGTAGTAATTTTTTATAATGCACTAAATTCTATCAAATAGTGACTGTATGGATGTTTCGGGCCAATTTCTTATTGGAAATAGTGTCACAAATTTAAAAGAACTTTTCCTCATCTTCGTGGTCATAAATCGTGGAAACATCGTCATAGAGGTCCTTTTTACGAGTATTTCTGATCCAAGATTTTTCAAAATCTTCAACATCTGCCCATCTTTGGAACCAACCTTTGTCTTTCAATATATTTGAAACTGGAGAACCTTCAACTGGGAAAAAATAACAAAGAACAATATATACAAGGAAACTGAAAAACCAACCAATCCAATAACTTAGGTAATACAGTTTAGTGGCACCTTCAGAAACCGTAACAGCAGGAGCCCCTACATCACCAATAAACCCTGGTAAATTTGGAGCAACACCACAGAAATAGGCAACTAATGCTCTCCAGTTGAAACCAAATTTATTACCAAACATGTAATAAGAACCAGGTTGATTGGAATATAGGTGTGACAATTTTATGTAACCCCTTCTGACAACAAAGTAATCGGCAGCTAATACACCAGCTATTGATGATAAGAAAATAGCATAGGCACTCAATGCGGAAGTGAACTTACTTGAAGATGCTAACAGATTCCAAGGACAAATACATAAAGCCATGAATGCACAAAACATAGAACCACGTTTAATATTGATAAATTTTGGAAATAATGCAGACATATCTGTACCACATGATAATGAATTAGCAGAGATGTTTGTTCCTAATTGAGCAATTGCAAAAACGAAGGAAATTAAAAAAACACCAGCTCTTGTACCTTTTGAGAAAGAAGTATCCAAGAATTTTTGTAAAACATCAACAGGAGACCAGTAATTTTCGCCATATAATTCATAACCAGCAGCAGTAACCAAAATACCGATTAAACTTGTAATAGAAAATAAAAATGGAATAGCAAACATTTGTGAGTATAATGAAGAAATTTTAGTCTTTGAAAACCTTGAAAAATCAGGAGCATTAACAGTTAAAGTGGAGAAATTGTTCATGCAAGTCATCATTGATCTTATAAAAGCCCAAGAAAATTCAGACCCAGTTGGTTTGTAATCTGTTAAGTGATCCAATGCAATTTTACCTTTAGATTTTCTAACAGCCCAAATCAAGAAACCAAAACAAGCAAATGGAACTAAACAAGCCTTGACGGTGAATAGATGTCTGATTTTATGTGGTGGTACCAGCAAAAATGGGAAACTCACCACCCAAAAAATAAAAAAACACATAAATTCATATGTAGTGGTATTTTTTTGATTAATGTGGTTAGGAATTCTCTCTGGAAGATCGGTACCAAAAATAGATTGTAACATTAAAGAAACTGGAGTAACGCAAATCCAAGCTTGGACAGAGTACCAAATAATAGCTAATACAACACGATTGATAATTGGCCATAGAGAAAAGTAGACACCGAAGGAAGCTCTTGCAGAAACCGGAAATGATAAATGATATGCAGCACCAACTCTAGAAGACAAAGAAACGAAGATTGCGACACATGAATAACCCAGCCAAACAGTTATCCAACATTGCCACCAATTTAAACCTAGTTGTAAACCAGTATCAGCAACTTCCCAGGTATTAATATTGAAACATTCAGCTAGCCAAAACCATAAATAGTTGTACCAAGACCAAACTCTTCTTGCTTTCTCCACTGGTCTTAGATCATGATTATACATAAAAGACTGTACAAAAGGAATACCAATAGTAGATTTATCTACGATGATATATTTGTAGTAAAATCGTTCCCATTTTGATGATTGTTCTAAGATTGTAGTGTAAGCAATCTCGTTGTCACTTTCTTCCTCGAAAGAATTGATATCATCCAAAGTATTAGTAAAAGTTCCAATTGTCTCTATGGTATCTTTTTCTAATTTATTTCTTTCTTTTATATTAGCAGAAGAATTATATTCGTAGTTAGTATTTGTCTCATCTGGATCAACGCAAGAAGTTTGGTTATTTTTATAACTATGACCACTTGACAATGTAGGCATCTTAATGAATTGAATTGAACTGAACTGATTAGTGATGTTCTGACCACACTATGATAAGATTGACAAACGAAAAGATAAGATTATAATGCATTATATAAGAATATTAAAGAATGGTATTTTAAAACAATAATATACTGATATTAGATTTATGAGATAACGATTAAATATAAATTGTTTCTAATATAATAAGTTTAAAGAAAATGAGGTTACTTAACTTAAATTCAATAAGACATTAAAGAATCATAATTTTTATGTGTTTATATATGAAATACACCAAAATTGTACTCATCGCAAAAAACTTTGACAAAAAAATTTCATTGATAAGAAAAGATAACTTTTTCTATTGATAAGCTACGCTAGTTGATAAGAAATGTATGACAAATTTACTGATAATTCACCAACGGATTTAGCAATCTCCAGTATTGAATGTTACAATGATCAAAAATGTGTTAAACAATGAACCATTATCATAAAATAAATTGTCAGAATTAAACATTACATATGGAAGGAGCTTCCAAAAATCCTAGCACAATTTGGGATAAAAATTATGAAGTGAAAAATTTTCTACCATCTGTTTATCACCTATCATATATATAAATTTTATGCTATTGTAAATTTGATTCGAAGTTAAATTCTCGAACTGAAAAAGCAACCAACATTCTTAACAGAAGACTGCACTAAAAAACAGCAAATAAAAGCGAGATCTATTACTTTCCGAATGAGGTAGCAGAAAAATTCTTTTGTTACTGCATTTTGTTTCTTTTTTCCTGGTGTTGTGTGCGTTTTCAGTGTAATTCCAGTTAAAATAGAAATAGGACAATGACCCTTCTACGCAAAGTTCTTACTATGCTGTTCTTGAGTGTCGTCAGTGTGACGACGCGTGGATTGCAGAACACACTTTTCTTGTAATTAGTTGTTCTTATAAAAAAAAATAGATCAATCTGTTTTACTCAATTTGACGCAAATATATCTTCAAACAAGGTTCCTTTTTTTACATAATATGATGAACTTTCAAAAGTACGATAATTATCAACATCACATTTGCATATGTTAATGTCAGTCTGCTATCATCATCATCATATATGATAAGTATCTGAAGTTTATGCAATAATTACGAAAGTATTTAATTAAATGTACGTCATTTATTTTTTTGTTTTGCTCCATGTATATATATATATATATATATATATATATATATTGTTATATTAAATATCCATTTTTAAATTGTATTTAGATTGTCTTAATCTTGAAAATAGGTATAATTTCAATAATTAATTTCTGCGTTCCTATTTCTTGAATCTCTTTAATAATTTTGTGATTTTTTCTGGAGCTAAGAAGGATACACCTCTAACATGGAAGATATAATATACACCAACCATAGCACAAATGTTAAAACCGATGTAGGCCCAGAAGAAACCAAAATTTCTCCACAAGTAACTATAACTTGAGCTGATGTATGATAAGTATTCATCACCGACGGTGTAAACACAGTAACCACAGTCTTCAGTTGCATTTGGATTGTAAACATAACCGGAGTTAGTTTCTAAAAACTTAGCCATGTACTCACCACAGGTCTGACCAGATGGTGGATTGAAGTAACTTAACTCCTTCTTTGAACAAATAACTGGCTTCTCATGTAACATGATACCGACTAAGTTTTGCACGAAATATGTGTAAGGGGAAGCTTTCCACATGAAAGTCCAGAAACCTGGCATTAATCTGGCAGGTTGTGTAACACCACAAAAAGAAATTAAAAATGATAATGTCAAACCCATTAAAATAGCAGCAGATGGTAGATTTGGAGACATATATAAGACCATTAAACCTAGAGCGATATAGAAAAGTTGGAAAAGAATACAGTAATTCAAGTAGAATACTGCAGATCTTGAAGCTTCAAAGAAAATTCTTAATGGGAAATATAGGGAGACGAAGAAAATTGTTGAAAACACTAGATGATATGGAATTTCACTTAGATATTGAGTAATTAAGACCAAAGACCAGTGGAACATATTAGATTTGGATTCTCTCACTTCAAATAATTCTCTTGAGGCAATAGCACGGGCTTGGATTTGGTTCATGGATGGTGCAGAAATAACAATGGCCATGAAGGCTGCAAATAACGCATGTTGTAAACCTGCGTATGAAGTACCAACATTGTAGAAAGTGAAACCGATGAACAAACCACCAACAATGTGAAGCATTAACTTAGACATTATATAATTCAGATCTCTCCACAAGATAGTAGAAGTTCTAAAGTAAACATATCTGAATTGATAGAAATAAGATGTTGCGTACTTTCGAGCTTCTTTACCATCAGATGAACCTTCTGCAGAAGATTTTAATTCTGCAATCATATTCGAAATTTCAGTTTCTGCTTTATTAAAAGTCTCAGATTTCTTCCAAATTTCATGCCAATCTTCCTTTACAGAAGCAGTTGCACCAGCACCGATGGCTTCTAAAATATATTCAGCAGGATTTTCTTCTTCTTTACATACTCTGGCACCATTTTTTTCAAAATAACCAAGTAATTCTTTGGAATTTTCACCAATATCACCGAAGTATACAGTTTGACCACCCTTTTTCAACAATAATAATCTGTCGAATTGTTCAAATAAAGTAGCAGAAGGTTGATGAATTGTACATAAAATTGATTGACCAGATGCGGCTAATTTTTTCAATAATTGAATAATAGACCAAGATGATTGTGAATCTAAACCAGAAGTAGGCTCATCTAAAAATAATAATAAATCCGGCTTAGCTACTAATTCAACACCAATAGATAATTTTTTTCTTTGTTCAACATTTAAACCACGACCAATAGCACCAACAAGAGCTTCGGCATAATCTTCCATATCTAGAACACGAATAATTTTTTCAACATAGTCAAGTTTTTCAGAATCAGGAACATGTTGAGGTTGACGCATTCTTGCTGAGAAGATAAGAGATTCTCTAACTGTTAATTCAGCAATATGAACATCTTGTTGTTGAACGTAACCTGTACGTCTTTCAAAACTTGCATCGATTGGATTACCATTTACCAGCATATCACCAGTGATAACACCGACATTTCTTTGAGCTAAAGTGTTTAATAAAGTTGTTTTACCAGCACCAGATTCACCCATCAAAGCGGTCATTGTACCAGGACGACAAAAACCAGAAACATTATCTAACAACATACGCATACCACCATCATATGGAATTGTAAAGCATACCTTATCCCAAATAAAAATACCAGTACTTTCTAAACCTTCAAAAGTGTTGTCATCGTCAGATGATGAAGTTCCAGTAGAGTATTTATCCTTTGATTCTGATAAGTTTAATTTATCATTAGATTCTACATCATTGCCAACGTTTTTATCTGGATGTTTATAACCTTTTCTAAAAATTAAAGCATCACCACCACCAACAACCGGTCTTTTAAATTCAGTTAAAATAGCCTTAATTGAGAAATAACCAATAATGAAACACCATAAAATACCAAAGTTTCTCCATGTGTGTTTGTATTCGTATTGGAAATAGGCACGTAAATAATCATCACCTAAAACCCAGCTTTGACCTTCCACTGAACCAGTGAAAGCACAAACTTGATTTTCCGAGGAAATGTTTTCATAACCGGGGCCAGATGGAACCAAAGTACCACCACAGCTCAAATGTCTACCATGGAATTCAGCGTTTAACATAGATTCAAAAGCATATCTAATTGGTAAACAATAAGAAATCCACTTAAACCATGGGTGCATAGCAGGTAATTGAATCATATATGTTGAATACATAGAAATGGCCAACATAAGGATACCTGCAATTGAGTTAGCCTGTGCCAAGTTATCACAAACTGAGGTAATCATTTCAAATAAACCATTAATAGTTTCTGAACATAAAAATAAGAACAAGTAAACGATAAAAAACGCACTAGCCGTGGTATGCAAACCAGCTAAGAAATAAAGAATGATAATGAAGCATGTCAAACCAATCAATCTAAAAGGCATTGGGGCAATTGTTGAACCGAATGCTTCAGCTGATAGATGGTACAATGAATAAGCTTTGTGCTTTTGTAATATTGGTCTACTGTCCAAATTAATATTAGCCAAACCAATTAATGAGTAATATAACAATGCAAAATATAAGACACCACCTCTTGAGAAGGCACCATTGGTAGCGGATGGGGTTTTATAAAATAACGAACCAGTGACAAATGCTTGAACAATAGCAGCGACGGTGTTGATAACAGTAGATGTTTTATCACCATAAATTCTTTGGAAACCACGCTGAACACAAAGCTTGACTTGTTCTGAGTAAGAAATAGTATAATAAGATTTCTTACTTGCATATTTAGATTTCTCTTGATCCATAGATTCCTTATATAGCGCTTTTGTCTTTTCGATATCGATTTTTGACTTATAATCTACAATATCATGTTGTAATTGTTTGAATTCATCTGAGTTTAACCAATATTGTTCGAATTCTTCTGCAGATCTTGGAACCTTATTTTCATAACCTGGAGTGATAATGTGTAAACCAGTTGGATCAGTTAGAGCAGTTAGAAATTCAGCAGTAGCTTGTCTTGGAGGACATTCGTAACCCATTTTTTTGAAGTAAACTTTAGCATCTTCAATTCTACCGAAATAAATCTGTCTACCTAGATAAAGGACTGTTACTTTATCGAAAGTTTGATAAATGTTTTCTGAAGCTTGGTAAATTGTGACCAAAGCTGTTGATCCTAAAAGGTTAGTCATGATTCTGATTGCCTGTGCGTATTCTAAAGCTGTGGAAGCGTCAAGACCTCTTGTTGCGTTATCCCAACAGTATATAGTACCTCTTGCGGCCAAAGCTTCGGCGATGGAAACTCTCTTTCTTTCACCACCGGAGACACCTCTAACAAAATCGTTACCCACGAATGTCTGGTATGTATGTCTTAGACCAAAGATTGTTGCGTATAAATCTCTTACTGCGGCGATATAATCTTTTTTTGAAACGTTGTCTATTCTCTTTGCTGGGATTTTACAAGCGATTGCGAAATCCAAAGTTTGTTTGACAGTCAAGTATGGGAAATGGACATCCAGTTCACCATTGTAGATGACATCTGACTTGAAGTGTTTCATCATTTCTTGTTGTGGGATCCCATCGTAGGAGACATCACCTGTAACACCACCTGCGAATTGGTCGATTTCACCAGCAGCACTCTTCAAGAAAGATGAACAACCGGCACCTGGTCTACCCAAGACCAGAACCATTTCACCGGGGGTAGCCAATAGGTTGACGTTATTCAAGATTCTTCTCATTTTCTTATGTCTTTGAGCCTTAATACCTTTATAGATTGTCAATGGCAAGCACAGGATGTCACCGAAAGTGGAACCTTCCAGGGTCGAAGAGTCCACACCTTCGGCGGAGACGTTTTCCATGATGACACCAGCCTTTCTGATGTGGATACCTTGCTCGTTTGAACCTCTAACCATCTCTGCAAAGATTTTCCTTGCATCGAACTCTTCCTTCTCGTTAGCCATGGACTCTATCTCTTGCATAATATCTTCAATTGGACCGTCTCTCGTCGTTCTTCTTGACAGAGTTCTTGCCAAGTCCTGCACTTGAGAGATGGCCTCATCGGTCATAACAACCGATGACCTGTGTGAGAGCGTTCTTCCTAAGAATGAGCCCGAGGCTCTAGAAGCGACATCGTCTACATTGTCACCTTTAAAAGGGACATCTGGCTCAGCGCTTGAGACTGAATCAGTTTCGTTTCGAGACATGTCGACAATGTGTGTGTGTGTGTGTGTGTGTGTGTGTGTGTGTGTAATTTCTTTTGTATAACTTCTTCTGTTGTGAATATAATACTGTTCAAATAACCCAAAACATAGCAAATGAACAAGAATTGATTTTTAATGTAGTACGTAAATATATTTAAACAAGGATGAAAATTTAATTTTAACTTATTGAGATGTCTCAATGAGTTAGTATTTATATAATAATATTTAAGAAATTTCGAAATGAGAATTTATATTAAAAAAACAATAAAAAGAAATCCTGCATTACCAGCATACATAACTTAATGGCGAATGACTTGGCGTAGACAACGCGCAGGTGAACGATCGGTTTTCGGTTTTCTCTCGAGATGTTTCGCACTTAAAAGGCTGCACACGTATATAATAACAATCAGAAAGGGCAGAAAATAAAAACCGGAGCGATAGAAAGTGTCGCAGCGGATTTGTTCCACTGGATCGGGCATTTGCTTTGCTGCTGCGGTGTTGGCTCTGGGGCTTTGAAAAAAGAATACGTCAACCAGAGAAAATTCCGCAGAAGCGTCAGCAACACTTACGCAATTTTGCGAGGCGGAGAAAAAAGAGGCCCTAGAATGTGGCAGAGGGCATCCGCGGTGTGTGGTTTCTGCGGCTGTTGCTGTTGCTGTTGCTGCTGCTGCTGCTGGCCAGGAGGCGTGTGCGCCATGAGGTAGGGTCTGTTGTAGTTGTAATTTAGGGTTTATGTAAGCGTTTCTGTCTTAGCTGCGATTGGTTGCTGGGCTTGGGCTGGGGTGGACGCAGAGTGCAGAGTGCAGCAAAGATGAGTGCAGCGTTAGGGTTGGCTAGGGTTTGTTGCAAATTATTTATTTCCGCGGATATAAGTGTTTTCCGCTCCCCCAATGGGGCCAATGGGGCCAATGGGGCAAACGGCTGTCAGAGACAAACTCTTTACTCCCGTGGATATAAAACTTTATTTCCGTTGAAGAAAAAATTAATTGATATACATAACGTCTTATTCCCGCATTCCGGATATCACGATCTCTTCTCCTTTGCTCTTCTCTTCTCTTCTCTTTGAAAAGTTATTGGATCTCATGTTTAGCGCATAATAGAATATGCACTATGTAATAATTGACTAAAAGTTTAGTAATGCTAACCTTGAGGTATCTTATAGTTTACTAACGATGAGATCCTTACTTGACTACAAAATTACATATAGATATATTTTATTTTATTTTCTATCTCGTATATTTTATATTGGCTATAGAGCTGATTATGCCTCCCCCTTCCTGCCATTGTTTCAATTATAGTTCAAATATGCAGCTGCCCATTGAAGGTGTCGACACTATCAGTGCTTGTTGCAGCTCTCTTTGCGTCATGTTCGGATTATATTTCAAATAGTAGTTCTTGGTTAATGCGTCCTTGATCTTTTCTACTTGTTCATTGGATTTCACTAAATGGACCGTGCAACCTCCCCATCCTGCTCCTGTCAATCTAGATCCATACGAACCGTTCATTCTAGCAATTTCGCATACTTCATTGATCTCGGGACATGAGCAATCGTACAGTTCATCGCATGAACGTTGGCTTTCATTCATTAATTTTCCGAACTCAATGAAAAAATTTTCATTGAACTTGGCACTTGGATGGTTATTGAAATTGATTATCTTGATACATTTAACAACTCTAAGTGCTTCTGTAAAGACATGTCTTGCACGTTGATAAAGTTTTAATGTGTGGAATCTAACGGGGCTCACTAACAAGTATTCTCGAGTGAATTCATCCCTTGAGCAATTTAATAATTCCGTTATCTCATTAATACTGTAACCCAATGAACGTTGGTTCTTATCATTTGGGAAACAGTCATCTAATAGTGCAACCATTGTCGTCAACATGTTTTGTGTCTTTTCGATACTCTCTAAATTGTTAGGATCAATGAAAAGTTCACTTTCGTCATTTAAGTGACGACTGAAATATGCATCCATGAAATCTCGGAGATTACCTTTACGGAAACTCTCTTGTTCGGGCACATCATTGACTGCAAATGTCATCTCATATTCATCGTTGTTGTCGACATTGTCATGCTTCATTTCGTCACAACTGAAGCTTTCTTGGGTGTTTCTGTTTAATTGGAATCCATATCTTGCAGCTAAAACATTGGCAGCTATTGTATCTTCAACTACTCTCAAATTATAATTAACTGGTCCAGTTTCGTATTTATTTGATGATACCAGCGTGTTAGCAATCAAAAACTTGATATCATCTTTACCATTATTTATGTTTGGAAGTTCAACATTAGTAGTAGTCAATTTAGGTTTGAAATTTATAAATGAAAGTTTTTTGAATTCATTACAAATGATGACAGCTGGATCCATCGATCCTGAACTGACCCCAATGTAATGTTCAGCTCCTTGTGTTATCGCTATCAATGCATCTTTATCAATTTTATAATCTAGTCCCATATTACTTCTTATCACTAAAGTAGTTACCGCTACACAAATTGCAGCACTTGAAGACAACCCACTTTCAATTGGGATATCACCTTTAATATAAATTTGTAAACCTTTTAACATTGTATCATTAAACTTTTCAGGGAAATTCTTCTTCAAATATTTGTGTGCAACTAATAACCCACATTTAAAATAATTCGACCAATCCGATATAGAGGGGTCAATTGAAATCAACTCCCCATTGAGAGGTAAGTCAAATTGTTTTTCAGCAAATTTCTCGTAATTGTCATTATAAAGTGTAATTGAATGGCTATCCTCTAATACTCTCACGGCACATAGAATATTTCTGTTGATTGCCATTGGTAATACAGAAAACTCTTCATAATCAATATGTTCACCGATTATATTAACTCTACCTGGAGCAGATACAATAAAGTTTGGATAGAATGTAAATTTTTCTTGAAATTTCAAAGTCACATCAACACATTTCTCAGTGATATTAGTAATGCTCTCATTATTGTTATTCAAATTGAAGACGGGGATTGAATTCATTATAATCAAGATATGAAAATAGTTCAAATAGTTGAGTTATTAAATATGGGGTTGATGTATTGTTTATTCTGAGAAAAAAAGGAATATATTGGCGACGGAGGTGATCTTAAGTAAAACAGATTGGATTGAATGGTCTTGCCAACATATAACCAAATTGGAGGTGAGTATTCAAGCAGTAAAGATAATGCTATGTGATCTGATTAAACAATTACCTCTAAAAATATAAGATTATAAATCTACAGGAATACAATAAATCGTTTTATTGATTTTAATGTGTTAATGTATAGTCTGTTGTAATTTTTGAACAAAATCTGTTAGACCCTAACATTTTCAAATTTTTTGGGCTTAAAAAACCCAGTATTTGTTTACAGCACATTACGAGAAGGACAGTCCAAGCAGTAATAACAAATGAGTATATATATACCTATATATATATATATATATATAGGTATGCAAGCCTGTATTCATGTATGTATATATGTTACTAAATAGACCGCTAAAGGTTATATAATGGTCATTTAAGGTACATTCAGTTAATTATTAGCGAACTACGCTACCTTTCTACCGCCATTCGATATTCCCCCACAGGTCAGATCGAAAGAGAACTGGAAATGGTTAAATGAATGCAATGAAAGTATTATATGAAGTCCCTGGCATTGGGTATCACATTCCTTCTAATCACGAAAAAAGGGATCTCATGTTTTACTTAAGAACATATAATATTCATGCCATTAACCTTCATCAATTTATTCCACTCTTATATATTCAATTCTAAAGACAAGAGACTCGATCGAAACCAGAGAGATGTGGACTATATATCTACCTCTCTATCCAATGTAGAATTGTTGAAGCAAACGACCATTCTCTTCGATCTCATGGGATGAGTCTATAAGGAACTCTTTACTATGAGTGGGAGTGGGCATGAATTTACCCTGTCTCTGTGGTATTCGGAGAACGACCGTCCGTGGATTTTCGCCAGGTCGGTGGGATCGTCTCGGGCGATAGTTGTCCGTCAATGGGAATGTTCATCGCAGCGGGACCGGACACTACCGCCCGCCTCCTCCTCCTCCCCCCATCGAATCTTCTTCAGAGAACTCATCGTTTTGTTTTTGGAATCACGGTCTTACGTGATCCGAAACAAGACATCTCATGTCAAATCAATGAAATCTAGATAGTTAAAAGGTAGTCATAAAGGTTTAATTTTAGTTTAAATTCATTGAACTAAGGTATCAAAATCATATTACCAAGTAATACTTTCAAGAATACTTGCTGTGCATCGTAATCCTCATTGTGGATTATTTTTTTTTTTATTTTCCATTTTGTATATATACCAGTTGACATTTTGATCTTGTGTAAAACTTATCTTTCATATTTCTAAATTAAAAACGTTTTAATAAATTATATATTGTTATAGACTTGTACCAAAATATTTGCAAAAAAAATAAAAACAAGAAAGTTAGCAAAATAAAAATATAACTAAACTAATATTAAGAAAAACAAAAAGCTTTTGAATATATTTCCAATTAACTTTAACTAATTTATTCATATCATGTCTCAAAGAAAAACTGTTTTAGTCACTGGTGGTGCTGGTTATATTGGTTCACATACAGTTGCTGAATTAATTGAAAATGGTTACGATTGTATTGTTGTCGATAATTTAGATAATTCTTCTTATGAATCCATTGCAAGATTAAAAATTTTAGTTAAAAGAGATATTAAATTTTATCATACTGATTTATGTGATAGAGAAAATTTAGAGATTATCTTTAAAGATAATCAAATTGATTCTGTGATTCATTTTGCAGGTTTAAAAGCTGTTGGTGAATCTACAAAAATCCCATTAAAATATTATCACAATAATATTTTAGGGACTTTGAATTTATTAGAGTTAATGGAACTTTATAATGTTAAATCATTAGTCTTTTCTTCTTCAGCCACTGTCTATGGTGATGCTACAAGATTCCCAAATATGATTCCGATTCCAGAAGAATGTCCATTAGGTCCAACAAACCCATACGGTAACACAAAATATACAATCGAAAAGATTTTAAACGATTTATACAACTCAAATGATAATTTCTGGAAGTTTGCTATTTTAAGATATTTCAACCCTATCGGTGCTCATCCTTCTGGGTTGATCGGTGAAGATCCATTAGGTATCCCAAACAATTTATTACCTTACATGGCTCAAGTTGCCGTAGGTAGAAGAGATAAATTGAACGTTTTTGGTAACGATTATGAAACAAGAGATGGAACACCAATAAGAGATTATATCCATGTTGTGGATTTGGCTAAAGGTCATATCGCGGCTTTGAAATACTTAGAAAAGAAGAACGAAGAAGGTATTTGCAGAGAATGGAACTTAGGTTCCGGTACTGGCTCTACCGTTCTAGAAGTTTACAAAGCTTTCTGTGAAGCTTGTGGTGATGATATTCCTTATGAAATTGTTGGAAGAAGAGCTGGTGACGTCATTAATTTGACTGCTAAGCCGGATAGAGCCACTGAGGAACTTCAATGGAGAACTCAACTAGATGTAGCAGTTGCTTGTAAAGATTTATGGAAATGGACCACAGATAATCCATTTGGTTATCAATTAAAGGGAATTGTGGATTCTTTTGCTGCTGCAGATAACGATTACGATCACAGATTTGTCACTATTGGAAATGGCACTAAATTCCAAGCTACACTTGCAAATATTGGTGCCACTCTGGTTGACTTGAAAGTCGATGGTCAATCGGTTGTATTAGGTTACGAAAATGAACAAGGTTATTTAGCTGAAGATTCTGCCTATATTGGTGCTACAATTGGTAGATATGCTAACAGGATTAAGAACGGTAAATTTAACTTAGGTGGTAAAGATTATCAATTAACGATAAACAATGGTCCAAATGCGAACCACTCATCAATTAGTACTTTCCACACAAAAAAATTTTTAGGTCCATTGGTTAAAAATCCATCAAAAGATATTTACACTGCTGAATTCCTTTTGATTGATCCAAGTTCTAACTCTGAATTTCCAGGTGATTTATCTGTTATTGTTATGTACACTTTGAATGTTGCTGAAAAATCTTTGGAGATTGAATACAATGCTCAATTATATGGTGGTGAATCTACACCAATTAACATGACAAATCATACATACTTCAATCTAAACAAGGTTAATAATGACAAATTCGTTGGTACTGAAATCCAAGCAATTAACAATAAATCAATTGACATTGATGAAAATATGATTCCAACAGGTAAGATAATAAGCAGAGATATTGCTAAATTGGATGAAAAACCAACTATCTTAGGTGAAAGTGAACCAAAGTATGACTACGCTTTTGTTGTTGATGAAAATGAAAAATACACTCAAATCGATTCAACTAATCTTGAATTAAAGACTGTTGTTAAAGCTTACCATCCAGAATCCAATATTAAACTAGAAGTTCTAACTACAGAGCCATCCTTCCAAATCTACACAGGTGATTTCTTATCAGCTGGTTACACCCCAAGACAAGGTTTTGCTGTCGAACCAGGCAGATATGTTGATGCCATCAACCAAGAACCATGGAAGAAATCTGTCACTTTATCCAAAGGTGAGACATATGGTTCTAAGATAGTCTACAGATTCTCATAATTTTTTCATTCTTAAAACTGAATTATTTGTATTCTCATCTCATTGCACTAGAACCTTCAAATATATAGATTAACACTGTGTAATTATGCTACTAATATAACAGTATAACATTTTTAGAATAATTTTAATGACATTTTAATGATAATTTTACCTTAATTATATTTGATTTTTATTGAATTATATTTTCTTTTAAGTTATTTATTTTCAGTTATTTAAATCATCGTCATTTGTTTTAGAATATTTATATTTCGTTACTATTTTAGTAGATTTAATCTGTAATAGATATTTAACTAATAGTTAAAAAAAGATAACTAATTATAAATTTTGACAACTTTACAGTGTTATTTACTTTAGTTTTACTATGATGATTATTTGTTTGATTATTTTATTTGAGATTCAACTTATTTTTGTTAATATTTAGTCCAAAATTGATATATATATATATAACAGAGTATCGAAGGAGAAGATTTAGGTTTGAATTTGATTTTTTAATAAGTTCAACATGTATTGTACCTTAAAATATGCTACATCCTTTTTCCTTTCATTACCTAATGTATAAAGACAATTAGTATCAAATATTTAATTTATTAATAACTATTTTATATATGTTAATTTTTTATGTAAGTATGGAATAAATTGAATGGTATTGTAGTGAAGTTTGATAAAATTAAAATTCATCATGAACAAGATCAGCAAATTCCCCGTCATTTTCTGGTTCATCAATAACAATTGAGTCCTCATATAAATTAACCAATGACAATTTGAACAGAATTTTTTCCAAAGCTTTAGATATTTCTTTTACTTCATCTTCACTCTTTTTGTCAATAGATTCGATGTTATTTCTATAAACGTTTTCTAACTTCTTTCTTTCCATTGAGATTTGTTCAGCAGTTTTTAGATTTGATAATTTTTCTTTTAGATATTTTTTACCTTCTTTGCATAATAATGAGTCTTTACCTTCACAATTATATTCAGCATCAGTCAGAATATTTAAAATTAATTTTTCTTGATCGTGCTTAACAATAACTTGATTAATGAATCCCTTTAAAGTATCGAGATCTCTTCTGCCTCTAAATTCTATTACTCTCTTCTCATCTAAAGTCCATTGAGGGTTATCAAATCTTGAAGTAATGAAATTTAGAATCTTTTTGAAAATAGATCTATTTGCGTACTCAGCAGATGCAGATTGGTCATTGAGGATTGGTTCTTTAGTTGGCTTAATCACTTGAACAACAGGAAAACCAGGAAGTTTTGCACATAATGTACTACCGAACATATCACAGTCTACTTCCAAAAATTTGACATCTGGTAATGTTTCATCGTTCAAAAAAACTTCAGCTAAATCTTCGAAAACTGGAGCTAATTTCTTACAATGAGAACACCATGTTGTGAAATACTTAACGACAGTAAAAGTGGAATTGCTATTAGAAGTATTATAAAATTGATCTAATGATAAAACAGTCTCAAAGTTTTCAGGTTTAGCTGAACTAATGCTCACTAATGATATAAGGGATATTATTGAATTTAAAGTTAATAGTTTCATTCTTGGCTATCTATAGTGAACAGATTCTTATCAACTTCCAAAAAATTGAACAAATAAAACTAAATAGGATGTTAGAATATAAGATTCATTTATATAGAATTCAAACATTGAAACAAAATACAAAACAGAAATATTACAAATAAATTAGTAATCCATTAACTGTTTTTAACAACTATCAACTTTTTCTTTGAATTAAATATCTGTCTACATTATTCAAAGTCGCTTAAGTATTGAAATTTTATACTAGCGCTGATTTTTGGTAAAACATATTGCCAATATCACTTAAAAGTGCATGTAAAGTCCACAATTGGTATTTACATTTGTGCTTATAGACACTTTTAATGTGTTTCCTCACTTTGTGTTTGATATTTGACAAGAAAAAAAACATCACTAACGTTCCAATTGAAACAACCCAGAAATGGCCATAAGGCATGTTAAAAGAAGATACATAGAGAGCTCATCTGAGAGTTCATCTGAGAGCTCCGATGACGACACAATTAAGAAACTTGATACTCTACAACGAAGTACGAATCGTGAATTGAAGGGTAAAGAACCACAACCATCAAATGAGGAGACCATCTCCCAAGAAAATGAAAAATCAAGTAATTTAATAGAGACTGAGACTGAGAGACTTTCGACAAATATAGAACCAACTAATGGTCATATGAATGTTGAGGTCGGTGGAACTTTGGATAGGAGTGACAATGAGAATGATAGTGAGACTAGAAGTGAGAATGAGAATGATAGTAGTAGCGAAAGTGATAGTGATATCGAACTGTTTAGACCCACCCTAATTCAAAAGAAACAAATTGTTACAGGAAAAGTTGACATGGATAATAAATATGAAGAATCAGATGCAAATTATGTTAAACTAATGAAAAGAGTTGAACATAATAAGAAAGAATCCAAAAAAATTGAAGAAAATAAAACTATATTTGATTCAAATTATAGTACCGATAAGAATTTGTTAACCAAAATAATGCAGTTGGATGATAACGACCAATCCAATCCAGGGTTTGAATATGCAAATTGGACCAAAAGACAAAATACCAGAAGACAAAAGATAAGATCTATCTTAGTTCAGAAACAAAAGGAGTTAGAAGAAAACGAATTGAAAAAAATGTCGAATGCAAATATCAATATCGATGATGATGATGATGATAAAATATTAGAGACTTCTACTGATTCAAATATTAATAATAATAATAACAACAAAAATAATAAGAAACTTTATAAAGCACAACGACCATCTAATTTAAAATTTAACGAATCAATAACATTACTACCACGTAATACTCAACAATCAGAAGAAGATAATGAATATTCACTTCCTATATAATTGCATAGACGATGACCTTCACGAAACCCACATAATTTAGATAGAGACATAGAGAGATAGAGAGATACGTACATACATGCATACATATAGATAATCGAAAGATACATTTAATGATTGATAATAATATTTATCCATGGTTAAAAAAATCTATATACCTCTAATTATAATGTTACCAGTATACAAACATTAAATATCACAATCAGAGAGAATATATTGAGATAATGTACAAAATGACGTTAATTAATTTCATTTTTAAAAGTTCAAATATAAACTCTTACAGCTTTTATTATTAATATTTTAATATTTTTATTAATTTTGTGTTTTAATTATTGTTTACAGTTTGATGTTACTAATATTTTCTATTAATGAATTTGAAATGTTTAATTCAAAATAAATAATATAAAAAAACATTGAAAACAGATTACATACAAATTCTGTAACTTGCGTAACGACCAGATGTTTCACTTTTTCTAATAATCTTTACGACTTCACCTCTCTTCAACCCTAAATATAATGCAACTGGATCAGCTCTTTGGATTCTTGGTAATTGTGATTCCTTTAATCTATATCTTTTCAATAAATCCTTCTTTTCTTCTTCACTTAATCTTATGTGTTTTGGGACTAATTCGTGATGTGTAATATTAACGACTAGAGAAGCTTCATGGAAAGTTTCAATAGTAGCAGGTGGAATAGATGGTACCAATTTCATAGCACTTGGTGTGACGTTACTTTGATAAACAAATATACCTGTATGGTAATTTTTTTCTTGAATATGTATGACAAAATTTTTCATTGTTTTAACACCAACAGATGGTTCATCACAAAATTCAACCCATAAAGAACCGGTATCTGGGAATTTTTCCAACGATTCTTCAGTTGGGTTAGCTTGAAAAGACATCATTTTACGTTGAGGTTTACCCATGTAATCACAATATTTGGCTCTGAAATCTTCTAATGATAAGTCGATCTCATCTTGGGAAATAAAATAACCCCTATCTCTAACCATTTCTTTAACGGTTCTAAAAGTTCTCCATAAAGAAGACACACTTCTTTCACTATCTTTATCCATTGTAATTGTATTAAATTATTATTATTAGTTTTTATTGTTATTCTTAAAAATAAAAACCTGATGAATTAGTGTGAATCAAATATTCTAATAAAAATGCAAGAATAAATTAAATTATAACTTAGTATAATATAAAATAAGTATTAGAATGAATTCAAAAACTAAAAAAAAAGGACAGGAACTCGACGATTATTCAGTTGGAATCTTTAAAGCTAAGAAACCAAATTCGATATCAAATGTTATAAATGTGTACCCAAAACTCTGAAACTATCTTCTTTCTTTACCAAGAATAACTTCTATGTTATTCCACCTTTGTGATAAATATGGATCTATTCCAATTAAAATAATAAAGGAGAGAGATAGAGAGTGAAAGTGAAATGCTATTCAATCAGTTTTTCAATGACCTAGCCTTTATTGACACTACCTGAAAAATATTATTAACCAAAAAAAGTATTATACTTAAAATCAAATGAAAGTTACCTTGTTATAATGATTAATGTTACTAATCTTAAAGACTTAACTCAATAACATTAAATAAAAATATAACAATTGATGTTATTCATCGATATAAAGTTTCAATTGAAATTTGAATTCTTAAATTTCAAGAAGCTCATCCAATTTCAATAAAAAATTTTCTGAGTCGTGAATAGTGATATACAGTTAAAGCAACACAAAGGCTTTCCTCTTCGAGACTGACAACTCTTAATGACAGTTATTGATGCTAATGGAAGAGTTGATGAGCTGATGAGCTGATTGTTTATGATGATTCAACTGTCGAAATTGAATACATTACAAGTCCATTTTTTACATACGCCAAGTTCATTTGTTTTATAATGAATAGGCAATGAGAGGAGAGAGGAGAGAGCCAGATAGATTTAGATAGATCTAAAATATGTAGTTTGGTAATGATGTATTGTCGCTATATCTATTATATATTCATGTTCATATTTTTAGGCGTATCTATATTTGTTTATGTGCATGTTAACATATTTGTTTTAAATGATTTGATTCATGGCTTAATATATTTTTATATATACATATGTGTATGTGTGTGTGTGTGAATGAGCCAATCGCTTAACTCTCAGTTATCTTTCTTCTGTATTCCAATACCATTCCATTTTGAGACTTCCAGTACAATGTCTTCACTGAATTCAATGTCATATCATCATCAAGCACTTGTCCCTTACATAGAATCTCTAACCATTTGCTTGGCTCAATCTTGGCTTTCATTTCAGGAGTCTTACTATCAAATCGTTCAACAATAAATTGTTTGATCTTTTTCATACGAACCATACCAAACGCTGATAATTTAGTGTTGTAATCAGAGATTTTTGGTAAGGATGATGTTGTTAATAACGAGTCGGCAGATTTGTTTCTGGAAAATTTCAATCTTTGATAAGCAGATTTTGTAGAGGAGACAGTTGTATTGTTATTAGTCTCATTATTTTCATGGTTTCCACGACTATTACTTTCATTAGAATTTGAATTACCACCAGACCATAACATAATTGAAAAATTTATCCTAGGTTGAGATGATTGTGTATCATTATTATTCTCAAATAATATCTTTGCAAACCAGTATGGAATATTCTGCTCTAACTGCTCAAATAATTGACGTCTATTAATACCATGTCCGTATTCGTAATCTATAAAATCAAATTTACCTAACTTATCATCCTCATGAGCTTGTAAATCAAAATCATCTCCTTCCATCAAAGCCGATGTATCTTGGAATTCGTATTCAGCATTAACTCTTTGATTAACCCCAGGTAAAAACGTCGAGAATATAACTGTACCACCACAGGATTCTGGAACCCACTTATGTATTACAAGTAATACACCAAGTTTTATCTTCAATAAAGGTAATTCCACAGCCTTCGATATCCTGGATTCAGCCAGTTTTTTACTCAATATTTTTAAAGATGATGTATTAAATTGCATTTGATATCTATACGATTCTTCAAAATCCTTTAATAAATCGCATAAAAATTCACGGGAATGATGTCCCGTTGTCTTGTTATCAAGTTGAATCTCATTATCAGAATGATTTGCATTTTGTAAAGTTGAGTTAACCAAAGGTGAACAGTTTTTTAGCCCTTCAACTTTTTGTGTAGATGTAGCTTCCAGTGGTGAAGTTTGAGGAATTGAAACAAGTGTTGTAGTTGTTGATGGTCTTTGGAAAGGAGAAGTCTCAATAGAGTTGACGGTATGTTCATCATAGGAGGTGTCTGGCGTTCTAAAACTATCATTGACATCAGTAGATTGAACAGCAGACGAAGGTCTGCTACTTGATTTTTTCAGTTTTCTGTTTAAGTATGATCCTGAACTAATACTAATTGATCTAGGTTCTGGAGTCTTGAGATCAGAGGATCCATTTGTTAATTTGTCAATGGAAAAGAGCTTACTTTTACTTTTTGGAATTGGAGCCTCTAAGTTAAGATTCAAATTATTTTCTAATTCATTTGAAGGTTGATCGCTTTTATCATTACTATCATCATTATGTATTGAGGTGGACGCTGTAGAATTTGAAGTTGAATTATTCGTTTGTGAAACTGGTGAACCTAATTTGAATTTCATTAAATTACGAGATTTCTTTTTTTTATCTTTAGATTTCTTGTCTGGAGTAGTTGGCTCGCTCCCATCAAGAGATGTAGAACTAGTATTTGCATCTTTTTGAATATTAAAAAATGAATCTTTCTTTTTTGTTCCCATCTCTTTTCTAAATAATTTATCTTTAACAATTTCATAACTTAGAAATTCAAGGAATAATGAATTTACTACGATTTTTCCCAAGTTATAACGTTGATCAGGATTTATTACTACATCATTCAATAATTCATATTTTTCTAAGGCTGATCCATAAACCTCAGTACTCAAAGAACGTTGGTTTAATTTAACAAACAAAAGACCAACCTTAATCGAAACAGTACACCAATGAGGTAGAATTTCCTTTGTTGTATATTTGTAGACAATGTCATTAAACTCACCTTCGCTTTCTTCGAATGTGTTCAACAATTGACACGAGAGAATATCCCAAGTTTGTATTTCACCTCTTGTATTTTCCGTAATAACATGTCTTCTATTTGTCAGTAAAGATGATCTAGTCAATGCAACACCTCCTTCAAGTACAGTCAATTTTGGTGCATTTAGATCTAGTTGCATTAAATTTGAATCTTGAGAAAAAGAAAAAAAGAAATTGCTTGTGTTTCGTACTTTCATCAAGTCTAATACACCAAAATTATAGTTTGAATTAGCATTTTCAGCTTTTGATAAATACTTCGAGCCATCAAATACCATCATAGAATTGGAATATTGCGGGTCCTCAAAATTTACTCTAAATATGTTCTTCTTACCATCACCAATATACAGCTCACTTAACGAATCACCGCACATACTCCAAACTGGTATCGAAGACCAATCCCAATCAAATAGCTTTCTAATTGGTAATCCCTTATTGTCATCAGTAATAGGTAGAATTTCCCAAGTAGCAATAGTGCTATCAGAACTCGTTGATATCAATCTAGTGGAGTTATCCAGACTTTTCAAACATTTTACATTTTGCTTATGAGCATTAGTAATTCTAGCAACTTCTAAACCATTATTGCAGGAATACAATATTAGATTCCCATTATTATCACCTGCTACTAAGTCATAACTAGCTCGAGGATTATGAATGGCAGAAATGGAATAAATAGAACCGGTACCATTAACTTGAGAATTATCGAATTTATATAGAAGTCTACATTCCAAATTGGCTTTATTTAATTTCCACACCTTAACTTGTTTATCTAAACCTCCTGTAGCAAAATTTATAATTCCTTCAATCACATCATTTTCAGAATTTGGTAATGACACTATACTTGTAATATAATCATCATGGTAACCTATAATGGTTGTATCCCATGTGCCTAGTTCATCATTTATGGAATGTAGTACAATTGAAAAGTCATGACTAACAGTAATGTATATATTGTCCCCTATATCAATCACATCTGTAACCCAGTCACTATGAGCTTGCATTTTTCTTGTTTCAATCAAATCGAATTGACTAGAATAAACATATTTAATAATAGCACCATCTCTTCCACAAGTTAAAAAGGTTTCAATCTGTTCACCATTGCCACTATTAACTTGATTTTGATTTTGACATTGTAATATTTTCGTAATTGGTAAAATATGAGTTTCATGTCTCTGGCTTCTAGCCTGTGGCAAAGGTAGACCATAACTAACAGTGTACTGGTCTGGCATAATAAATATTTAATCTAATTGAGCAATAGCTATTTTAATTCGATGTTTTTAATTTCTTCTGAGTTTTGATATATTTAATTCAGACGAATATGATCTTATAATCCTCTCTTAATAAAAAAATTTATAAGTAGTATATTTTTCAAATAAACCAAATCAATCTAATCCTATCTATTTATACGTTCCTCCTCAAAGGTAAGAAACTTGCAATGAAATATAATTAAATATAAGAATTAATCAATTAATAAAAAATTATAACAACATTTACCTTTTTATAAGCTAATATAATTTCTAATTGTTCACGGATCTATTTCGAAATAATATCCCTGAATCAAACCATTAATTAGCAAATTAAAAAACCAGGTCTTCCTTAAGTAAAGCCTGGAAACCGTAACTGAAATTCAATGTACAATCCATTAATAAGAACATATATAACAACAAGATAAAAACATTAAAACATCATTAAGTCCCTTACATCTTCATTTTTAATGGATCTAATTAACTCAATCCTTTGCTTTAATTTTTTTTAAAGGTTGAAATTTTGAAAAACTCGATGATTGATTGGAAATTAAGCAAAAATGAAAAGTCGATGAGTATTGATCATTTTGTGATATAAGGATCAACATATTTATTATAATTGTATAATTATATGCAATTTTGTGTAGGAGGGGGTATGCAGTGCTGGATTGACCTCAACATCTTTTTTTTTTTTTAATTGAAAAGAGGTTCATAGTTAGTGGAAACAATTAATAAACATAAGTTATTGGAGAATACGAGTTAGACAAAAGAGCAAAGTAAGAAAAATTGTATATAATGGACAATGAATCAGAGAAAAATAAAGATAAAGAAAGAATCATATCACAATTGAAAGGTAAACTTTGGTATTGCATTGAGAAACAAGTTAAGGAGGAGACTCCATTTGACACTAGCATATCACCTAAATTTATTAATGCATTAGTAGAATTATGTTATATTCAATTAGTTGAAGTAGGGAAAGATTTAGAATTATTTGCTAAACATGCAAATAGAGAGGTTATTACAGTGGATGATATAATGTTATTATTGAGGAAACTCCCCGATTTACAGGATTCATTGATACTCAACAGGGAAAATAATTTAGAATAATTGAATACTAAAATAATGAAATAGATAATATTATACCAAATTTTAATTTATTTTTGTTGTTTGTTTTATTTACAAGTAACTATTATATCTTTATCTAGATTGTAGTCACTTTTTAAGAAAGTAACTTTACAAATTTTAGAAAAAATACATTGCATTATTATAGTAATAGTATGATTGAAAAACAATAATTATCTTTAACCTTCTAAGTCACTTCTTATGTTCTCAACCATTAAGTTTATTTGCATTCTTTTGTGTGGATATTAAATGGGAAGAATATGGATTTGTTTAAAAGGTTCTTTTATAATGGTGAACATGCATTTGTCATTAAAGAAGAACAAACAAAAAAAATATTTGTAAAAATGGGTTTACATTTCTTTTGTTGTTCTCTTTCCCTTTTGTATGCTTATCTCTTGACCCAAGTTGGCATCTTTCTGGCCTTCTTTTTACCTGGTTTCTTTCTTTCTACATGTCTGTAATCTCTTGTTATCAATCCAGCTTTACGTAATTTTGGTTTCAATAATGGATTAAAAATCAATAAAGCTTTTGAAATTGCATGTGATATAGCTTCTGCTTGTCCCGTTGGACCACCTCCTGAAGTTGTGGCAAAGACATTATAATTACCAGAAGTCACAGTTGTTGACAATGGGTACAAAACAGACACTCTTTCTTTAATTTGTGGGAAGAAATCATTGAATTGTCTATTATTGACTAAAATCTTACCATCACCTTTCACTAAGAAGACTTTTGCAACTGAAGATTTTCTTTTACCCACAGCAATTGCTCTTCCGAACTCATCTAATTGTTTAACCTTCTTTTCATTGGTTAACATACTTGTCTTCTTGAAGTAGTTATTCAATTCATTTCTAATTTCATCATTAGTCAATTGCTGATCAATGTGGTACAATCTATTTAAAATATTAATCAACTGACTGTATTGAGTAGGTCTCAATCTGGAACCACCACCAATTAAAGAGTAATCGTCAAATGTTAACCATGCAGGCTTATCCAAATCGTTCAACAGAGTAGATTGCATTGGATATTTAATATACTTATTAAGTAATTGTTCCAATCTATTCATACAATTTTCATGATGAGGGTTAGCAGAATAAAAAGTTGGTAATTTGGGTATAATTCTTGTGGCTACCTTCTCGGTTCTATTATACTTGTCAGTAACCACTTTCGTCGTATGCAATTGTCTAATCGGAGCGACAAGGTTCTTGCATCTTAATAGAGGGGAAAGTATTGATACTTTCCCTAATTTAAAATTAGAATTGAGCATTGTGCAAGTTTTGATGGAGAGATTTCTTATGATCAGACAATTCTAAATTTCTTTTTAAGGACAGGTCAGATTAGAAACAGTTTTCCTCCCCCCCAAGAAAGTTACAAACAAAAAAGAAAAGCAATCACAAAGTAACGACCATCAAATATATATATATATTCTTAGATAATAAAAGCAATTGAACTCAAAAACAATGTTCAGTTATCAATAAAAACATCTTTACATCTTACATCTTATCATAAAACAATCAGTTTCAAGTTCTTTCTCTTTCACAATTTTTCAAATCTTTCGAAAAACGTGACGAGGTTTGCAAAAACAAGCGAGGCGGGTAATAAATATCTACTAGATATACTCACTCACTCTCTCTAAGTTCAACTTGTTTGATGAACTGAAGAGGATAACCTATTCTCTTATTTAATGAATTGATTGATACTCTCAAATTAAAACTATAATTGTGGGTTATTCGTATAGTTCTGAATTTTATTTTTGGCAATTGAACAACGATGGTCAAAAAAAACGTCTTATTATTGTTAAGCAGAAAATAAATAATTCACAAGAATGATTCTACCAACGTCGTCGTCGTCATCGATAAAGAACAAATGAACATACATGTTTTTTTTTTAACCAAGTGATTAAAATTAATTAATTGATTTATGAAAAGCAAATAATATTATATTTTATTAAAACTTGCTATAAAAAATTTCTATATATTAGATTTCATTAAATTTAACGTAGTGTTCATTAAATTACGATTGGGTTTTTATTTGTTGTTAAGAGATGAAGAGTTGTTTCAAAAAAAGAAAGTTTGTAAATTGTAATAAAAAAAAATCTTTTTTATAAAACTGTTTAACAGGAAGTGTCAACGACAACTCTACCGACAATCTTACCGGCTTCCATTTCTTTGTAAACTTCTGGTAACTTAGATAAACCAACAACCTTGATTGGAGACTTGACTAAACCTCTGATGAAGAAGTCAATGGCTTCTCTGGTGTCAGCTCTGTTACCGACGTAAGAACCGACGATCTTGTAAGACTTAACGACTTGGTCGAAAACATCGGACTTACATTTGGCACCAGCTGGTAAACCGACTAAGACGACGGTACCGTTAGATCTGACAAACTTGGTGGAAGCTTCAATGGCAGCTTCGGAGACGGAGACGTTGATGACACCTTGAGCACCACCGTTGGTAGCCTTGATAACTTCAGCTGGAATGTCCTTGGTCTTGGTGAAATCAATGAAGTATTCACCACCTAATTTGTGGAATAATTCTTCCTTTTCGGCACCACCATCGATACCTAAGACTCTGAAACCCATAGCCTTACCGTATTGGACGGCTAAGGAACCTAAACCACCACAGGCACCGGAAATAGCTAACCAGTCACCAGCCTTTAAGTTGGCAGACTTGATGGCCTTGTAGACGGTAACACCAGCACATAAGATTGGAGCGATGTTCTTTAAGTCAGCACCAGCTGGGATCTTAGCAGCTTGGACGGCATCAGCGGTAGCGTATTGTTGGAAAGAACCATCGTGAGTGTAACCGGATAAATCAGCTTCTGGACAGTTAGATTCGTTGGATAATTCACATTCTTCACAAGACATACAGGAACCGTTTAACCATTTGATACCGGCGTAGTCACCGACCTTCCAACCTTTAACGGAAGAACCCATACCGACGACAACACCGGCACCTTCGTGACCACCGACTAATGGCAACTTAACTGGCAATGGCCAGTCACCGTGCCAAGCGTGTAAATCGGTGTGACAGACACCAGAGTATAAGACGTGAATTAATAATTCATTTGGTTTTGGGGTTGGGACTGGTAAGTCTTTGTATTCTAATGGACCGTTGTTTTCGTAGAAAATAACACCCTTTTGGGTCTTTGGAATTTCAGTAGACATTGTTATAAGTTAGGTTTGGATATAGAATGAAGTATTCTTGGTTTTTTCTTTTTATAACTTACGGAATACAAAAACTAAAGAGAATATGTAAATAGAATATATATTATTTTAATACACAACAAAAAATTAATAATTGAAAAAAATAAGTTAATAAATCTGAAAATGTAATGAGTTTATATAATGAATATAATTTTTCAAAATCAAGAGATAAAAGAGAAAATTTTTTTTATTTCACAACTCATCCATCTTTTGCAAAATATTTGTGGATTCCAATAATACAACTCGATTCGTATTGAATCAACATCGACAACACATTACCAAATGACTTTGAAAGATGGTATATTATTCATTCCCATTCCCATTCCGATTCTGATTCCTATTCTGATTCCCATTCTCATCATTATACTCAAAATATAAATTATTAGAATTGATAAATTCAAGTGAAAGAGAAACACAACGAGAACATTTATTTGATATTTAAAAACTGTTTATATTGATAGAATACAACAAATTATAAATGGCAACATCAAATCATTCCATACAGTATTATTATTGTGATATTTCATCAAGAGAGGATTAATTTAACTTAAAAGAAGAAAACGCATTTTGAAATATCACAATAATTTAGTAATTGAACCGTTAAACAGTATAAAATTGTTATGATAATATAGGCATTGTGAGTAATTGTGATTAGCATTTGTGTATTGTAATGTATCGAAGTTGAATTTTTAAGTTTTAAGTTTTAAAGTTCACACAAGTTGTTGTTATTTGTAATTTCGAAAACTTATTTGGAGGAGGAGGAGGAGAGGGAGGTGAAGAGGGTTTTCGAGCTTCTTGTAATTTGGGCAGCAATATACGATGATAGCTGGACATCCACTAATCGGGCTGCCATGGGATCACACACACACACACACACGTTGATGTCGAAGCGTTTTCGAACGTCTGAGGGAAATAGTGGATGCTAGGGGAGCGATTACTAATTCAGATGGGCAGTGAAGAAACAGGGACCCCTTCCCGAATCTTCCAGATTTAATCTCTTTCCAATTAAAATTTTCGCTTACACAAGACTGTAGACGAGAGCGACACACACGCCCATCTGATTTGTTGTTTCTTTTTTTCTGTCTTGGCCCCGCGTTGTTTGTCTGCGTTTCCCGAGGCAAGCAAGAAGAAAAAAAAGAAAAAAAAGAAAAAAAAGAAAAAAAAGAAAAAAAAGAAGAGAAAGAAGAGAAAGAAGAGAAAGAAGAGAAAGAAGAGAAAGAAGAGGGTGGGGGACATAAAAAATTTTTTCTTTCATTTCCAGATGTGTGAATGTTTTACTGAAGACTACCACGTTACTTTGTGTTATTTGTTGTTGGCAGACGATTTTTTTTTTTTTTACAGGGCTCCCATTCTCTTAATATCAAAAAAAGAAAAGAACTCTCCATACAAAACGCAGCTACACATTTAGAGGAAGCTATCCCATACTCTTCAACAGAGTTCAATTTCATTTTCCCTCAAATTTATTTTATCTCTGTCTCTCTCTTTCTTGAATGGGTATTAAATTATTATGGTAATGTTCTCAATCAATCTCTCCCCGCTTTAATATTTTTTTAACAAACATATTAATTATTCTATCTATACAAAAGAGAGAGATTAGTTTGATGTTTGATTTTTTATTAATCGGATTTTTCATTTTTGTAAACTGTATATATTTATAGTCTCTATTCATAAGTAAACTTCAAATGGTTCGCATACCTTATCGTGGGTATAAAAAAAAAATATATGCTAATCAGATTCAGATTTTAAGAATCTCCTTTTGTTTTTTTTTTCAATGCTTTCTTTCTACCAAGATCAAGAATTCTTTTTTCTAATGTGTCCCGCCCCCCCCTTTTGGAAAAACGTCACACAACACTGTCACTGTCCACGGAGCAGGAAGTAACATCGTACGAATTCGTATACGATGATAACATAATTGTATCATCGTGTACGAATTAAGAAATCTGAAAAAAAAATTTTTTTCAGATTTTTTTTTTTTTTTGCGATGAGCTTTTCAAATAATTTTTCAATTTGTACTGTAATGAAATATTAAAACACCTTTTAACTATTTGTTATAATCAATCTCATACTGAATGTACAGTTATTTTTGTTTTTACTATTATTCATTCTAATTACTTTTTAGTCTCAACATTCAATTATCTATCTCTTATTCCCTTCCTGTCACTCTCTTTTTTTTTTTTTTTGTTTTTGATTTCTTTTTTTGGTGAAACCATACATCCTGTTATTTGAATTATTCTTTGTACCTATAATAACATATAAATAATTTAATATCAACACAATCGTAATAGATTTTAGTCGTCATTACTGTTTCAATTTCGAAATAACATCTTTCTCTCCATCGACTATCCTTCTCATAAAAGTAGACCCCCAACGAATAATATCACATACGTTAAAAAATGGAAACTGAAGCGGAAAAAAATATTGAAATTTGGAAAGTCAAGAAATTGATTCAATCTTTAGAGAAGGCAAGAGGTAATGGTACCTCCATGATCTCTTTGGTCATTCCACCAAAGGGCCAAATTTCAATGATCCAAAAAATGTTAACAGATGAATACGGTACTGCTTCAAATATTAAGTCAAGAGTCAACAGATTATCTGTCTTATCAGCAATCACTTCCACTCAACAAAAATTGAAGTTATACACTAGAGTCCCACCAAATGGTCTAGTTCTTTATTGTGGTGATATAATCACTGAAGAAGGTAAAGAGAAAAAAGTCACTTTTGATATCGAACCATACAAACCAATTAATACCTCTTTATATTTATGTGATAATAAATTCCACACTGAAGTATTATCCGAATTACTACAAGCCGATGATAAATTCGGTTTCATTGTCATGGATGGTCAAGGTACTTTGTTCGGTTCTTTATCTGGTAATACTAGAACCGTGTTACACAAATTCACAGTCGATTTACCAAAAAAGCATGGTAGAGGTGGTCAATCTGCTGTTCGTTTTGCTCGTTTAAGAGAAGAAAAAAGACACAATTATGTTAGAAAGGTCGCTGAAGTCGCAGTTCAAAATTTCATTGTAAACGATAAAGTAGCTGTCAAAGGTTTGATTCTTGCAGGTTCTGCCGATTTCAAAACTGATTTAGCAAAATCCGAATTATTCGATCCAAGATTAGCAGAAAAAGTCATAAAAATTGTGGATATTTCTTATGGTGGTGAAAATGGTTTCAATCAAGCTATCGAATTATCTGCTGAAACATTAGCTAATGTCAAATTTGTTC
Organism: Tetrapisispora nanseiensis; assembly: GCA_030568035.1. Classification (NCBI taxonomy): domain Eukaryota; kingdom Fungi; phylum Ascomycota; class Saccharomycetes; order Saccharomycetales; family Saccharomycetaceae; genus Tetrapisispora; species Tetrapisispora nanseiensis. The sequence goes on along the minus strand of JAJLTH010000020.1, from coordinate 60,862 downwards.
AAGAAAAGAAATTATTGACAGAATATTTCGACGAAATTTCTCAAGACACTGGTAAATTCTGTTATGGTATAGATGACACTTTAAAAGCATTAGATTTAGGTGCTTGTGATAGATTGATTGTCTTCGAAAACTTAGATACCATCAGATACACTTACAAGGATGCTGAAGATCAAGAAGTTATTAAATTCGTTAGACCAGGACAAGAAGATAAAAGTTACGCCATTGATAAGGCTACAGGCCAAGAAATGGAAGTTGTCCAAGAAATGTTATTAATTGAATGGTTAGCCGAACATTACAAAGATTACGGTGCTACTTTGGAATTCATTACAGACAAATCTTCTGAAGGTTCTCAATTCGTATCTGGGTTTGGTGGTATCGGTGCCTTACTACGTTATAAAGTTAACTTCGAACAATTACAAGAAGATTCTGACGACGAATATTATGATTCTGATGAAGGCTCTGATTTTGATTTTATTTAAGTCTTATCAACGTTTATAAGCAAAAATTAAAAAAAAAAATATTTTAAAACAAAAATAGTACCAAAATAATAACTAAGCATATCGTGTTAATTCAAATAATCTATGTATAATAAATAATATGTTAATCTTTAAAATTCAAAGAATTTTAACCTACATATTCGCACACAATAAAATATACCTCTAATTATTAATTGTATAACTACCAAATCTTCACTCGTAAATATCTAAAAATTTATAGTTACAATAATATATTTCTTAACTTAAAATGAATTCTATTCTTATGTAATTGCATATAAAAACTATATAGGTTATTTCTTTTTTCTCTTGTTTTGAACAGTGGCTAATGCATCTACTTCATCATGACCAATGATATTCTTATGACCTCTCTTCTTTATTAAATTATCTGCCAAGTTAACTAAACCACCAGTCAGATATTTCTTTCTCATATCTTTTCTAATAGGTTTTGATAACAGATTGTTCAATTTAGCCTTTGTAACCTTCAATTCATTTCTGTCGATAGTTTTGTTGACTTTCTTTGTCTTGTTCTTGGCTAAGAAAGTGTCAACAATTTCATCATCAGAATCAAAATCAATGCCTAAATCATCAGCTGCCTTTTTCATCCAAACATCATCCTTTCTTAGAGAAGTTGATGCAATTTCGTTATCTGCCAATTCGTTGGCATATTGACTACGTTCTCTTAATTGATTTAAAACATCATAATCAATTGGTAACAATGGAACTGTATTTTGCCATTTCTTCATAAATGATTTTTTAGAATGTTGAGCTTTATTAGCTAACATTTTTCTAAGTTTTCTTAATGGTCCACCAGCTTCCTCTGGAGAACAAATCATTACAGATACACCTTCTTTACCACCACGTGCTGTTCTACCTGATCTATGAATATAAACATCAGCTGTACGAGGCAAATGATAATGAATCACATGTTGGATATCTGGTATATCCAACCCTCTAGCTGCAACATCACTCGCTATCAAAACGGTTGGCCTACCTAGTTTGTCATTCTTTTCAGATTGTAGTTGATATTTTTCTAAATTTTTCAAACGGTTCTTTTGTAACATAGAAGAATGTAATTGGAAGGCTGAAATATTTAAATAGTTTAAGTATGAATGCAACTTTTTCACAGAATCAATAGCGTTACAGAAAATCAATGTCTTACCAGGAAACATGGATATAAAATAATATGCATATAAATCACGTTCCAAAGGAGCACATTCTATCAATGCCTCTTTGACTTGTTCACTAACTTTTTGCTCTGGGTTTGTATCAATCAGAACTGGTTTAGATTTGAAATGAATTTTGTCCATTAGATGTTTCAATACAATTTCCATTTCTGAATCATCATCGGATACTTTCTGATTTTTCCAACCACTTGAAGCTAATTTATCGAATAAATCAACAGAAAATGTAGCAGAAAAAATCATTGTTTGCCAGTGTGGCTTAATTTGCAATTTTCTATTTGCATTACCCAGGTGTTTTAAGATTTTTTTAAATTCATCAAAATGACCATCCTGAAGTAGTCTATCGGCTTCATCTAAGACTAATGCATCAATTTGTGAGAATCTATCAACCAAGCTATTGTCTTTTTCCAATAATTCTAAGAATCTACCTGGTGTGGCTACGACGACTTTTCCACTGCCATTATATCTTAATAAACGTTGTTGCTTTTGTATAGATAAACCACCAGTCAGTGATAAAATCGAGTAAGGATTTTTCTCAACAATTATTTTAGAGACATTCTTTAGATGTCGAGTGACTTGTTGTGCTAGTTCTCTAGTTGGAGTAAATATTAATGCAATTGGATTTTTTGGTTCTGATTTTAAAGTTTTTACTAATTTTTCTAAGATCGGAATACCATAGGCTAAAGTTTTACCAGAACCTGTTGATGCTTTACCCATTATATCCTCACCTTTCAAAGCAAATGGAATAGCTTTTTCTTGAATTTCTGTAGGTTTTGTAAAACCTAAAGATGCTAGACCATTTAAAGTAGTGAAAGATAAATCATTGGCTATTTCTGTCCATTTTGGCAAGTCGACTGCTGAGACAGTTTCATCCAATGGAACATTTAGATTGAAAACGTTAGCTTTTAAAACTTCAGAATTATTTTCATCTATTTCAGGTTCCTTATTCTCATCATCCATATTCACATTTTCGTCACCCATTTCATTTTTATCAGTTTCGAGATCTTCACTTTCTTCTTCACTTTCTTCTTCACTTTCTTCTTTACTTTCTTCTTTACTTTCTTCTTCACTTTCTTCTTCACTTTTTTCTTCACTTTCTTTTTCGTTATCACTAGAGACTGCACTTAAATCACCTTCCTCAATATCGTCCATATTCTTAAATTCGATAACATCACCTAATTGCGCATCTTCATCAATTTGAATATCCTCTTCTTCATCTTTATCTGCGTCTTTCTTAATGTTAGACTCTGACTTAGTGATGAATTGTACCTGCCCATTTATGACCTTCACATCAACACCATCAATTTCTTCCAAACCATAAAACCCACCAAAATCACCTAATGTATCAGGAATTGAAACTGTCTTCCACTTCAGTTCAGAAGGTTTTACAACTTTCGCACTTTGTGTCGACTTAGTTTCCTTGTTTTTCTTTTCTACTTTAGCATTTCTTTCTATTTTCTTGCCCTTAATAGTATTATTATTATTTTTATTATTATTATTAATTTTCTTCAATCTCTTTTGAAGCAATTTGTTAGCCATGATGGGCGCTCTTGTATAGGTCTGCCAAGTTGTAATTTGCAAATGAATCAGTTATCCTCTACTGCTCTTAATTAATTTTTCGAGACATATATATGGAGGTGTTATCACACATTGATATATAAACTGAAACATTAATTTATTTTCGTAATTTTACTGCGTATAAAAATCTTCACATAAAAATTTTCAAATTCTCATCTCATCTCATCTCATCGCTTCGAAGAGGCAGACAATTAATATTTACACTACTAATGAAATTTTTGTTATGGGCTATATCATAAGAGAATAAACGAAGTTAAAGAGGGTGGGGTTGTATGCATTTTAAAGTCACTAATATATTACTGACTTAAAACCATCAAATAACTCCAGATTGATCATAAATTATATGAATAAGGATAAGTATGTTATCCAGAAATAGGAAGTCCATCACTGGGAAACAGGTGATCGAGAAGGTGAAACACATCAAACCTAGCAAGACTAGAAAAATCATCCGTCGCTTCCACTTGTTGATTGCCAAAAGGAAGCTTATAGTTGGTAAACTAGGTATAAAAGGTATTAGAGACAATGACGAGGAGAACAATGCGAAGTTAATCAAGAGACAATTGAAGAATAACGAGAAAAAAATGTACGAACAAGGGTTTCTGAAAGAAAATGGGGCTGATTATGAGGGCAAATTGACCCGTGTTACAATGAGTAATGAACGTTCCGAATTGATTGGATTGCTTGGATATATAATGAATGAAATTGTGGACCGAGGTGGTCTTACAAACTATCAACTAGCGAGTAAAATGGGACAAGAAAACAATCGTGGTGGAGATTCGTCCAAGGTATTAGTGAAATGGTTAAAAGAGGACCTTAAAGTCAATAACATCAATAGAGTGTTGGAGATTGGGTCATTAAGTTCGTCGAATTACATAAGTAAAAGTAAATTAAGCCAGGACATTGTGAGAATCGATTTACAAAATGTTGCCAATGACAAAAAAATCTTACAACAAGATTTCATGGAAAGACCGATCCCTCAAAATGATGATGAGAAGTTTAACCTTATATCGTGTTCATTAGTGTTAAATTTTGTGAATACACCATTAGATAGAGGCCGTATGATCAGTCGATTCAATGATTTTATATTGGACTCAGGGTATGTATTTGTAGTGTTACCCTTACCGTGCCTGACTAACTCGAGATACATGAACTTAGAACTATACCAAGAGATAATGAAACAACTGGGATATGAGTTATTAAGGCACTCGGAGACAAATAAGATATGCTATATGTTATATCAAAAGACGAGTCAACAGGTCTCCCCAAAGAATCATGAATACAATACGAAAACGAAACTATTTGACAAACCAGGCATGAACAATTTCACAATCGTATTACCATAAGAAGAACCCAACCATTGAAGAGAGATGAACTTCTTTCGAAGCATATATATTTATATATATAAATATATATAGTAATATAGTAATATAAAATATAGTGTAAACTCCGAAACATTCAGTGAGTACGAGACGTTGCGGGTTATATGAATTCTCCCATTCGCTCTAACAGTTTCTCTCTAGTGCTTGCACGGTGGCACATTGCGGGCGCAGTATCCTTTTTGGGTCATATGAGAGAATGTCAGGGTGCCGTCTCAGGCAAAAGCGAGAATATTATCCGGGATACGCGATTTTTTCATACGCCATGATCTCTTATCCCGCAAAATATACCACGGGCCGTACGGTGGGGAGGGAGAGGGGGAGAGGGGGAAGGGCGTAGAGGCCGCGTGTAGCAGAAAACCACGCAGCGGGGGAGAGAAGAAGAAGAAGAAGAAATGGGTTTTCTAACGGACTCTACGGAGTTTTGCTTGTTGGCTGTCCCCAAGAGGAAACGCACACGGTGTGCCCCACAACAGTTTGTCTGCTGTTTGTATTCTCTGAGGAACGTGGCAAGAGTGGATTGCCAGAGAAAATGCCTCAAGAGCGACACATTTCACGAGCAGAAGCGTAGAGCATCCGCATATTCCTCCGCACACCTATATGCCTCTCCGTCTCTCACCCTACTTCTCCCGCTTCCCTCTATGTACACAAATATATGTATATTTGTACTGCTCTTTTTGAACAGGCCACTCTGAGCGTTTCATTACTATCAGTAACTTATTGTATACAAGGAGATATACTTTCCATTGTTACTGATATTGGATGGCCCTGGGTTAACCGTTAGAAGAGAAAGGCAAAACACTTTACAATTATTGACATTTCTCTCCCCTCACTGTTCTTTCACAGTGAAATTGACAAAAAAGAAATTTCGAAATGAAAATTTTCATCTCGAAATTTCTCAGAACACTTTTTTTAGAGAGAGGTTTCTCTCTCTCTCTCTATTCAGAGACAAACTGGTAAAATTGGTTGCAGTGTTGCAATATATCTTGCTTTCTATTAAAACTGAAACATTTCGAAAGATCTCTCAAGTTGAAGAAGAGAATGCTATGATTTTTTTTACTTTTTATGGCCATATATCTACTATATGAACTTTTTTTTGCTACGTCAAAATATTCTCATAAGTAACAAAAATATATATCTATATATATGTACCGATATGTGCATATATATCTTGCGTTATGCAGTGATTGTATAATATACATTACGGATTTTTTTTTCTCATTGATAAATTTTTGACCCTGTAATTTTTGTATTCGTTTATCGACTAGTAGATGCCAGTGAAAACGCGTAGACGTAACAAACTTTTTACTCAAAACACGCCAACATTTTATTTTATAATTACTTTCGCACACACAAGATATATATATTCGCATAATAACGAGACAGTTTTTTTCATTTCGATACTAATAAGAAAATAAGACTGCTCAATTAATGGTATTCTGTAACTTACTATTGAACAGAGATTCATATTCGATTAAGAAGCAAGAATATACAAATTTTGTGTTTTTAGAAAACTAATGCGTTAAGTGTAGTATCGTTATAACATAATATATTAACACACAATCGCATTTCTCCATTGAGAATATATATCTCTCTCTCTAATACAGCATAGAAATACATCTATTACGAAAATAAAATATAAAAGTAGGATTTAGCATTTAGTGTAGATTATGATCACTAGTCTTATTACAAAGAGAATACAATTTTAATAAAGTAATACTATTTAATTATCAAACGAACAAACACACACACATATCATAAAATATATTACAACATCAAGTGAATATGGCAGATACACCCGAATATGAGGTGAAAACTGAAAAGGCAATGAGTGATATATTAGCCAAAAATGTAATACGGGACAGAATATATAATTTCTTACCAGTGAGATCCTCGTTTCGATTCTACACTCAAGTGGAAGAGTTCGATGGGTTCTTAAGAAGCAGAGATATATTGTTGACTTTGACAACGAAGGATAGGCTAAAGTTCATTCTGATACATATTATGGAATGTATTGAAGAGAATATTTTGGAAAATATAAATTCAATAACAGAAATTAATTTCGAACAATTACAAAGTATACTAGTGTTGATGAGATTACTAGTCGATTTGATAGAATACAATTGGGATACCCATGACAAAAAACAACAAAAGGAAAGCGAAGAGAAAACAATGAACCAGTTGGATAATACTATTTTCAAAAATATAACTGTAGGTTTCGCTTCATCAAGGGATCAACTGCATGCGACAAGACCTTCAAAATTACTAAATGATAAGAATCTAGTAGGAAGGTTATTAAATTTATGCCAGAAACTGAAATTCCATACCTCTACAATAAGCATTCTGCAATCTGCATCAGACGACTTATACGGCCAACATTTGCATTTAAGATCCATGATTTTACAAAGTTTCCAAGATATTTTAAAAGGCAACGATCTGTTACGAAGAGATGCTGCTTTGCTGGACACAACTATATCCCATTTACAATCATATTTGGCTGCATCAAATCCAAATGAGTATTCATTTTATTTGAATGAAAAATTACTACAACAATACTTCGAAACTTCACAATCAGCCCATGAATATAATCCATACCCAAAAAAGAACGATTTAGAACTTATCAAATATTTTGATCTGTTTAGCAGTGTATTTATAACATCAAGGGATTTAATTCATGTTCTAGGTATAGTTCAAAGATTGTCCACCATCCTTGGAAAGTCAATATTTAATGTAGTACTTTTATTTCATATCTCAAAAACTATACAAATTTGGATAGCATCAAAACCAAATGATTTCAACAAATTTATAAAAATGTATGAAGAAGAAAAATCAAATGAAAGATACGATCGTTACCATGTCATAGAGGTATTATTTGATCAACTATACACCATGTTTAAATTAAGTTCGCTATTATCTTCTTCACCCGCGAGAGAACTCTCAATTTCTGCATCATCTACATCAATGAGTAAATCTACAAGTTTAAATTATTCACATACAGAACAGAGCCCTAATTTATATCAATTTACGAAAACAAATTCAAAATCTTCAGATTTATATTCAATGCAAAGTTCAAACTCAAATATATCGCAGTCAGTGGGGTTATCTAGATCATCCAGTATGAATGTCTTAAATCAGGAAATCTCAATTCCTAAAGGTCTTCCAAACAATAATAATCTTCTTACTGATTATGATAATTTGTGTCTTTTACAATCACTTAACAGCCCATCTTCCCCATCACACAATAATAACAATTTAAATGAAAATTTTAACATATCTGAAAGTGAATACCAAAATTACTTATCATACATCAATAGGAAACAGTCAAATACTATGCTTTCAAATTTATCTGGTTTTAATAATAATTTTATGTCAAGTAACATTGCAATTCTATCTTTTATGACTAATTTAATATTATTACAGAATGATGTAATGTTGGAGGCTTCTTCAATGACATTAGCACAATTGAATGAATTTTCGGTTGGAAATGAGAGTGACATTGCACCACCTAAAATAAATAGAATAAAATCATTTGGTAACAGTATCAGGACTTTTAAAAGAGTCACACCAAAAAGGAAATGTGTTAGATTTCTAACTTTGCTTGTGAAGAATCTCACTGGTTCAAGCAACGTATCAGATGCATGCTTATTTGATACGACATACCTATTCTTATCAATGTTTTTTTTAACCTCGGCCATTTCAACAGTCGACAATACATCACCATCGGCATTATTCTTTAGAAGACTCACAAAAATACTAGGATTAAATTTACAAGTAGGATGGAATTGGCCTGGAAAGATTAACAAGTCATATTTAACTTTAAAAAATAAATTTCCGGATGCCTTTCAAGATCTTCAATTAAAATATTTTGTTTCATTAATACAATTTAATGCAGATGAGTGCATATCTCATTTGTGTTTAGATTATGTATTGAAAGAGAAAAAGTTAGAGACACTTGCAATTTATACGGAAGGGTTCTCATTATGTTTTCATACAAAACTTATCAATAAAATGTCGTTAGAGACTGATAAAAAAATACATGAATTCTTAATTAAAGTATTTTCAGTAATTATTAGTATGAGGAGCTCACCAATTATCGAGGATGAGATGATTAAATCTATTATTAATAAACATAATGAACATATTGAGTACCTCTTTGGTTTCAATTTACCAGAAAATAAAGTGAAATTAACGAAAGCGGATAGCTTCCATTTTGATTATGAAATAAATAACCATAGATTAATTAGTAAACAAAGTTTAAAGGATACAACCACATTATCACCTTCAGAAAGTTTATCTGAGAAGCAAACTGAATCAAAATTAAAATATAATATTAAATCAGCTCGAAGCAAAACTCCAAATTCGGTTTCATCATCCATATTCTCGAAAGATGAGCTTGATAGGGAGAGAGATCTTGAGACAATTGTGAGTAATACAGCTGCGATTTTTAGTAGAAAAATTTATTATTTTTTTATACCTGATGAATTGAAAATTATTGATATGTCTTTTATTATTAATACCAACATAGGAATAATAAAGGCAATCGTGGATGGATTCTTTGACCCTAAAGATTCCATAAATAAATCAACTAAGAATTTTGTTACGGTTTTTATTAAATTTTTGATGAGTATAAATAAGACGTCTCAAGTACAATTAATTATAAGTGGATATTTTATGACAACAGGTATCGTGTACATGCTTTCCAAAATTCTAACAAATTTAAATTTATCATTTGAATCTCGTGAAACATTACTACAAATTATGCTGGACTTTATGAATACCAAATATTACCTAACTAAAACATTACAGGATAGTGGGCAAGGTTACCACATTTCACGTATTGTCGAGAGTCAACTTATTGATATTGCTGATATTGTTGGTAAGGCATTATTTTTATCACTCTGTTGCAGAAAGCAAAAAATACAACAACTTGTAACTGATCTTTATAAATCTTTTTATCAGTTCATTATTTTATATAGTGAAGTGATGGGAAGGGAGGAAAAAGAGTTAATAATCCAAGTAGGTTTTATTCGTACTCTCGCATCTGCTAATTATCTTTTAATGGGTAGCATAGCATTCCAGCACTTCTTTTTGGATACAATCTTGAAACACGTTAGAGTCCCATCAAGAATTTTGGTTGAGTCCACATTCATAATTTACGACAGATGGTATTACTTATCACAAAATAAGGCAATTCTAACACAAGATCAATTTGACGAATTTCGTATATTAGCAGGTGTTATTGCAGTATCATCAGGAATTATTCTATCACAAAAGAGTGATGAAAGTTCGTATGTTGTAGAAAATATCGAGGATTTAAAGAACAAATTTGACTGCTTTGTTGCTCAACAATGTATTTGGATAAATGATTCGAATTTATTGACCAGGGAGAATGCCAGAGATATCTTGAGCCATGAATTACATCCCTTATCGTATAACATATTATTAGAAAATATAAAAAGAAAATTTGAAGAGATGCCTAATATTAATTCTGATATTGAAGTAAGTGATTATTGGTACTCATTCATTGAACAGGTGATTATAATTCTAAGGACAATACTGGAAAACGATACTGAAGCTACTAAAAAAAGTTTGATACTAGTTTCAGTAGATATTATTGAGTTAATAGACTTTTTAGGAATCCACGTTAAAAATATTTCAAACAATAACCCCAAAACTCATAAAATTGTGATACAGATGTTGAAGTTGCTTAAGGCAGTACAATCTTCGGAGGATAAATTATCCATTAAATACCATCATCAACTTAAAAATAAATGGTTAAGGTTTGTATTAGATTTATTCAATGAATCTGTAAACCATGAATTTGATTTGAAAAACATGACCTTACCACATAGAGAAATGGATAATTACAAGCGAGAAATTGATTCATTATTTATCGAAAGAATTTTAGATTCATCTATGACACTTCAATATCTAACAAAAGATCTTCCTATCGAAGTATTTCCAACTTCTTCAGATAATGATATATCAAAGTTAAGGTCTAATGAATTTGGAAAGTATTTCAGTTATTTGTTTAAAGGTTTAGAAAGGTCGCATATCGATGAACATACTCCGCATTTTCTAATTAATAAAAAGACCATCGTTAATAGTAATATTATCGCATCTTTAGCAAATTTAACAAATGCTAACTCAGATGTAGGAATTCAATATGCATTGCCGTTAGGGTTGTCATTAAGCAAAGAAATGAAGATGTCATTTTTTAAAGTATTTATTAACATTATTCAATCAAAAAAGAATAGCAATAAAAGCGAGGACCAATACAATAAAGCAATAATTTCTTCTAAAATTAACGAGTGTTTACAAAAATACCCTGTTATTCTAAGTTATATTTGTAATATCTGTTCGTCTGAAAATATTGATGAGCTTTCTCTGGGGATATTTGAGACATATAGTGACACTAATTTTTTCCATGTGCTATACAAGGAGTTACTTTCTGATGAAATCGATAATATATTACGTCCATCTGAAATTCTAAGAAGAAATAGTTGCACCACCAGTGTCTTAACGTTATACGCATCTAGTAAAGGACATGATTATTTGGTGACAGTTTTACAGCCGGCGTTGCTAAAAATTGAACACTCACCAGACTTGGTGGACATTGAGAAATTATCTCCAGATGACAATGATACTGCTAGAAAAGTGTCTATTTACTTGGACTACTTTGACTATCTGATTGATTCCATTACCAGATCTACTGATATATTTCCAAAGGATTTATCAATAATTTGCAACTCACTTTATCAGATAACAAAAGAAAAATTCCCAGATTATCCTGTTATTGCTGTTGGATCTTTTTTATTTCTGAGATTCATCTGTCCTTCGATAATCACACCAGAATTCGAATCTATTAATTCAATTGTTGAAGTCAATAAAAAAAAGGTTTGTTTATCAATGGCCAAGTTACTTCAAATGATAGCAAATGGTTCAGATAATTTTAATAAGTGGCCATCATTAAAAAATGAAATACAAAGGTTATCAGCTTATAGGGAAAGAATCTTTTCATTTATTAAAGAGGTATCTACACTTCATGAGGTAGTCAATTACGTAACATTTGATCTCCCTGATCCTCATATTAATTTTCATTTTCTGCATAAAATTCTTTATTTTAGTGAACTACCTGTAAGAAAAGAACTCCTAAACGATCATAAGCATTTTGAAAATACTAAAGAATTAATTGATATAATTGCATTATTTGATACCTTTATTGGAAAATTTAAACAACCAGATTTTAGTCCCAACAACGAGTTACCCCAATATATCAGAGAACATATGGAAGATCTGCCACAGTTGTATAATTTCATGGAGAAGAATGTTTTTAAGAATAAGAATACAAATACCATTTACGAAAAATTTGTAACAGAATCAATATCATCTGATAACACACCTACAATATCATTTAGTTTTAGACACTTAGATCAATATTCCATTACTTCAGAAGAAATTGCTTATCATTTTTTACAAGCTTATTCTAAAATTTGGAGCAGTAAACACTATTTGGTGATAGATTGTACTGACTATCCTGTTTCAGAATTGAAGAATTTAAACAATTTTTTAACCTTGTTACTTTCGTTAATTCCTGATGATACTAGGAAGTTATGTTTATGTTTTTACATTATCAATGCAGTCCCCGCTGCTATCGACGAAGTAATCAATGAAAAGACAAATGTTGGTGTATTTCTATCGCAATATGATAACTTAAAATGGGTAACAAGTAATGAAGATAGTCAACTAATTGTTTCATTAGGAATAAAGGGTGAAACTTTTGAAATCGTAAATGGGATTAGAATATTTTTGAAAGATGTATTGCTATATGACTATGCTACAGGTAATATTATTCCAGTTTCATTACAAGTGGGTAATAACCATATTCAAATTCAACTTAATGAACCTAAAAAATTCGAATTATCACCCGATTCCCCGTTTACTGAGGTGAAAGTCAACACAGTGTATCATATTTCAAAAATCTTATCCGCCCAATCGAGTAGTTATTCAGGAAAAGATGATGAATTTACAATAATATTTGATTCTGGACCAGTAACTTTATGTTGCGAGAAGTATTTAGATGTAATAAAAATGTTGAACCAAGCAATAATTAGAATAGAAGAGGATTCGCTAAATGATGATAATTTTGACTTTAGTAACGAAGACGTACTTGTACCAAAAAATGATGATGAAAGCAAGAAACTTTATGTCGTTTCTAATTTACTGGTTACTCTTCTTCTGGGGTTTTCTGATGCTGATATGAAAATCAAAGAAGTTTCTTACAATTTAATGGTAGCATTACAAAATACCTACAATATTGACTTTGGTTTTTTTTTACATACAGGTTCCGAAGTTTATGTATCTCAAAATGGTATACAAGTTCTTAATGAGGTTACAAAAACACTTGTTGTTAAGTCTTCTGAACTAACGCCATATATTGTTCCTAGCTTACTAAATCTGTTAGAGAGCAATATTATAGAAGCTGGAGATATTCCAACAAATCTCTCTTATCTTTCAGCGTGGATGTCAAATGTGTATGAATTAATATATTTAGCTGATTCTGGTGAATATGGTGTTGCTTCTACTATTCAAATCATCAATAGATTGGTAAGGTTAACAGTTAAACATGAAATGTACAGTAGTCTGTATATAGAACATATTTGGCAACCCTTGCTGGTAGAATCACAGCTAATTGATATAATGGTTGATGCAGTTATGGAGTATGCATTAGAAAGAATGTATGAGAATAAGGATATTAGTGTCGTGTTGAGTATTTTATCATCTCTACCTACTTTAACTGTTACAAAAATTGTTATCCGAAAGTTAATGGATGTTATTAATTCATTTTCGCACTCTTTAATTTATGAATCAAGTAATAAAAGTTGGTCAGAGCTTATCATTTTAGCAAAACTGACTTCTGATCTGTTCTTCCAAAGTTCTCTAATTACGCAGAATTTTTTACCTGAGGCATTAATTATCATCTCACTTTTAATAGATATAGGGCCATTGGAACTTCGAGAATCATTATTTAGTTTTCTCATGAATGTTTGTAACTCATTGGCAAGCAATGACACACTTCAAGAAAATTATAAAAGACAATTAGACCAGTTAAGCGAAATATTTGTTTCCCATAAATCACGTTTCATGTATGGGTACAGTCAAAATAAGAATCGTATTTTACCAAGAATGAGTTCTGAAAGTTTCCAGGTGAACTTTAATACTTTGGAATACTTTATTGATAATATATTATTGCTAATGGAAAATAACAATGATTTTGAATATGCACGCTGGAAAGCGTCTTATAAAAACCATTTGATTAACATTTTGTTTAATAAAAAATCATTTTTATCAGCTAGAGCTGTAATGATTTTGGGTATAGTTAACAAATCAAAGACTCCGGAATATTTAGCAAAGAATATTTTAATCAAAATGATGCATGCCAATGTGGATCCTGATTTATCTGAAGAGCATTTATTTTTATCAGTTGCTTATGTAAGTACCTGTAGTAAATTGGTCGAAGGCTTAGATCCATTTTTAGATATTATGAAATCTCTCTTCTGGCTATCAAGTATTTTTGTCATTTCAGACCATCCATTATTTTTTGAAGCAGGTTTGATATTTCTGACCAATAATATCAAGAGGTTATTTATGGTCGAGCTTCAGAAAGGTTCTGATGCAAAACCTCTGATACAAGTTTTGATCGAATCTAAAAATGTTTTAGAGCCTAGCTACCAAGAGATTGAACAAGTACTGAACTTCCGTTGGGACAGTGATAATTTTACTTATATTTTACTTTGGGCAATTTGTAGAGGACTATCGTTCCCATACATTAAGGAATCTGCATTATTTTGTTTGGTTCAGTTATTTAGAAACACCTACTACGAGTATGCTGTTTTTAAGAAAGATGCTCACTTTTTATCATACTATTTGGTATTATTTGTTACGCATTCTTCTTCTCAACTAGAAGAGATCATTAATGCAGTTGAAATAGAAGAAGAAGAGTATTGCTACCTAGACTCTGAAAATAAGATTTCGAAACTGCTGTTAGACTGGCTAGTCCAAAATAATGAAGATACTAAAATTACATTATACCAAACTGCTCTAATATATCAGAACTCACTAATAGACGAAGCAGGTAAATATAGGTTTGGGTTAATCATGAGATACCTATTAGAGAATAATCCTGTTTGTGTTCTTCCAATTTATAGCATTGTTCAAAAGGAATTATTTTTACAATTTTCTATCGACAAAAATTTGAAGAATACAGAACTTGCATTCAAAATCATTGAACTCTGCACCCAAACCACCAAATTCAATGAAACTTCTGAATATGAAGAATCCTTATTATCAACATTAGCCTCTCGAAAATTAGAAATAATCGAGAAATTGCATACAAATAAGAAACATGCCAAACTTCTAAGTGAAGCCATAAACCCAACCTCGTTTAGCAAAATAATTGAACAGAAGAAACTCATAGTGAAACTACTGTACAAGATTATTGATAATTTCGAAACTTCTTAAGTTTATATACATTATTATCATTACATTCATTCATTAATTCTAGACATACATAGACATTTAGTAGCAGGACACATAATACATACCCTCTGTCATTTGATAATGATATTCTGCTTTTTTCTGTGACTAGTTCATCTCTTACAGATAGAACCCTTTTCTCAATGAGAACTGGTAGAAACAACAATAAAAATATCAATATCTCTCTTAAATATCTTGTAATGAATTAAGTATTAATTAAATATATATTCGTATCCTTTGATCTTATTGGCTCAATCTGAAATTACCATATTGTAATTTCTCTGTTTAGCCCTTTCCGTTCTCGCTAAGCTTCCAAATTTCAGAAAAATTTGGGATAACTTCGAAAGTTTGAATTTCTTTCGATATTTTATTTTGAGATATGAAGTAGCTAGTAAGTTATTGAATTATTAACACAACATATCATATAATTTTATTAGAATGCAAGCGGAACATTAAAGACTCATAATCCAAGTGTGTTTTTCTTTTGTTAAATATTTTTTGCTAGATCAAGAACCATCAAAACCATATACACGATAATTAAAAACTGACCATGGGTAGCGCATACACAATTTTAGGGAGATCTGTTCCATCGTACCAACTTGCAGTTGGCACAATCAGTATATTAGCACTTTTTGCTGTCCCAAACCCATTCGCCAAGAAAGATAACAAGATTGACTTGAACGCTAGTTCTCCAGAAGAAGAAAAGTTCATCCAAGAGTACATTAAGAAACATTCTCAGAAATAATCAAAACTGTTGAAAATCGAGACAGAACCATTATACAGAACCTAGGTTCTGTATAATGGTTCTAACGATTTCAATATGTGCAAAATATTCAAGATTCTATTTCCATAATTTTAATATTCCAAGTAAATAACGTATCTAAGCCATTATATTATATATATAAATTCAATAAAATCAAACCATAACTGTTTTTGAAACCCGTTAGTCAGCTCTCTTCATCATACACACACATGTGCTAACCTCACTTGAGAACAAACGTTATATAGAACCAAGCCAAGCATATATGTTGCTTGTTGGTGGCTGTTAGTTACCAAAAGTTTGCATCATTGTAAGTAACATTATTCCATCAACTCAGTAACCTGTGCGGAGATTTCTGGGCGAAAAGCCCAAAATGAATAAAAAAAATTTTTGCTGGCAAGAGAAAAGTTATCGTGATGCCTCAAGATTGAAATTTCGAAATTAATTTGTGGAATTTGAAACGATGGTCATCTCTCAGCTTTGCACAAGATAGTTTTATTAATCGTTATTCTTGTTGTGAACATAGTTCGTATACGTAAACGTTATTGTGTGTCTTGTGTTTGTTCATGAATAGTATGTCTTTATCTACTAGGTTTAGTTATTTTTCTTTTTTTTTATTATTATTATCTGTGGTGGTGAAGAATCATATAAAATAGATCTCCGAGATCAGAGTATCGATTGTGACTCGTTGTGTTTACACTCTTGTGCAAAATAGAAAAGAAAGAGTTCATTAGAAGATGGCTGATAAGGTAGAAAAGGAAATATTTGAGTTGATCGAGAGATCTAACTTTAAACAATGCAACAACAAGATTGCTTTGTTGAGAAAACAGTTCCCAAGTTCCTCTCACTATGAGATTCTGGAATTATATGTTAAGTTTAAGCAATCACCTAAAAAATTTAATTATGAAACAGATTTGAATGAAAAATATGGATTACAGAGTAAATCATATATTAATGATCATAAAGCATTAAACTTATTGAATTTGATGTTTGTAGAATTTACAAAATATGAAGAAGCACTAAACGTTTATGAGAGGGCCATGTTTAAATATCCAACTTTCTATTTAGCTATGGAATGGTTTGAAAAATCCTTGTTTGCTAGTGACTATAAAAATATGGCAAAATCAAGTTTACTTTTATCTAAATACTCAGTGAAAGGAAAAAACACCAATTTGGAAAAAAGATGTTTTAACGTATGGTATGCTGTCTCCGTCTTAGCATTGTTCAAGTTTAGAAAAGATTGTGTGACAGAACAAGAATCGAAATTATTTCCTTTGTTAGCCTATAAGAACATGGTTGATATCAAACCTTTCCAAAATTCTGAAGAATTAATAATATATTGTTCTGTTTGTGAAGAGTTGTTCATCGATTTAAATAATGACATCGATAATTCTAAAGCAAATTCAATCATCACAGAAATTTTACCAACTATATCTAAGGAAGTCAATTTGAATTTGAAAAATTTTATTGTCAAATATTGTGAAAAATTTGAAAATTATGAAATGTTAAACAAGTGTACTGAATCAATCTTACGTTATATTGATGACTTTTCAGTTATTAGAGGATTTATTTATAGTAGTAAAGTTATTGGCAAATCAATTGAAGAAACTAAAAAGACTATAACTGAATTATTGGGTGAATCAAGAAATGCTAGGTTGGGGTACCTAGAATCCGATTTAATATTTACTGGAAGGATTGAGAAAGATTCTGTAATGTATTACCTGGATAGATTCCATAGTAAACAATGCTGCATAGTTGATCTGAAGTCATACGAGCAATATCTTGATATGAATGAGGTTATTACTCTGATGTCCAGTATCGAACCTAAAAACGATATTCATGACGTGAATTCTATATCTTTATCTGATACATCATCAAAAAGTGATATTGACAAGTGGATTTCCATTTATGTTTCACACAAAGATAAACTGAACTACAAAATGAAAACCGATTACTCGATCTTAAGTAACTGTATTGTGAAAATAGTTGAGAGTAAATTACTAAATAAAAAAGATAATCCAGATTTGAAAGATGTATTATTCTGTTTAACACTTTTAGAAAACTACCAAACCAAAGATGCACACAATTTTGACACTAAAATTTGGATTATTGCTTTATATATGCATCTAGGTTGCGTTTCCGAAGCACACTCTCATTTTCTAGATTTAAAAATAAAAAATGTACAGATTGACGTGCTCCACTATTTGATTTATTCAAGAATGTCAACTCTTTTCCCATCTAAATCGCATTCATATATAAGCAATCTAGTAGGAGAAAGAGATAATTTATATGGATCATCTCTTACTAGGTTACCAAAATTTATTAAGATAGCACTTGAAAGGAATGCATACAGCAAAGTCCTAGGTATGATCGATTTCAGAAATAGACTAGAATCATCTAGTTTTAGATGGTTAAGTGAAACTGAACAAATCCAACTTGCAAGATTAACCAATCATAAACGCGGTGTTTTAATACAAAAAGTACAGAATGATTGGAGAAAAGTTAATAAGATAAAAGGTTCGTTTGATTTAAGTGATAATAGGGATTGGTCAAGATTTCATGAATTAGTTAGCAAGAAAAATTTACCATACGTTTTGCAATATTTAAATATTACCGAAGAATCCATCAAATTGAATCTAATTAAAGAGTTGATGATCCAATGTATAGTATTGAACGAATCTAATGTAATGTTAGAAAATTTAATGCGCGAAAATGTCTCTGATGATTTGGACTTAATGCTAGAGCGTAATTTAACACCAATAGAAAGATGGTCATTCGATATATTTTATGACCTGTATAAAAATGAAGGCTCATCATTGAAAGAGAAGTTAGAATACATCCCAAACGAGGAAGAATCATCAACTTGGAGATTATCTAACTATTACCTAATGAAATTAGGAACCTTAAAGACATTAGATAGCTTGCAACAAATTTCTGATAAAAGCGTCAAACAATCAGTCAAAGATCAATTGAATGGCCTAAGGGAGCATTGTGATGCTATGTACAAATCTTATTCAAAGGTAATCATTTCTACTTTTTCAGACTTCTCTACTGAAGACAAGCGTATCCTAAAGACTTTAGAATTTCCAGAGATTGACTACAATAAGATCACTGAGAGTATTTTAACAACCCAAAAGGCTGTGAGAAACTTATAACAAACACCAGCTTAAAAAAAAAAGATGTTATATCAATCATATGGTGTCATAAAGTGTATTTTTTTTTGTATTTGTTTGCATAGAATACACCTAGGAATTTTAGAGAATTTCCTGGTTTATAGAGTAAAGATAAATGTAGTAATGATAGATTAATGAATAATAAACAACTACTTATAGATGTAATAGATACAATTAATAATAACTAAAAACGTTACCGCTTAGCTATTTGTTACGCTAGTTTATTCTAAGCATGCTAGACAGACAGATGTTATTTACAGTCACGTGCAAATTAAAGAATTTTCCGTTTTAGGTATAATGTAAACACCCATCGCCGAATTTGGCAATAAGACCCATCAGAGAATGAAAAATTCACCATCACCTCATGAGCACAGTAACAGATGTCTACGACAAAGTACACTTATCTCTTACAGGATCTAGTTGTAACTGATACCTCTTCAGCTGTTGCGATAACAGGGATAAATTTTTATTTAAATGTTTAATTTATAATACTTAGCCAAATGGTAAAATACCAAAGTTTCACTTCCTTTTGTTGTACATTTACCCTTGAGTAGCAAGAAAAGAACATTCAACAACAACTCAATAATTAGTAAATATAACAAACTAAACACAATATTATTATCTGTTGGAATAAAAGATATTTATTTTATAAATACTATTTCATCAAGTCGTACCATTTTTAGGATAAACAGGAAATAATAGTAAACTACAAACAATATCGATTCTTGTGATAAGTGAGGAAAGAAATTTAACACAGCCCATCCCCAATACTTTAATAACATTCCCAACACATATATACTAAACTTTTATTATGGATGAAAAATCTATCTCCAGGGTATTTGAGCCGCTAGATGCAAATTCAGTGTCTTTGCTGTTCGGTTCTCCATCATTGACTAAAAGTGATACAAGCAGTATGGGGTACTCAAAGAGTTCATTCCTTAAGAGTAATGACTCTCCGATTTGTGATAATAATGAAAATACACCTTTAAGATGGCAGCAAGATAAACAAGAATTCCAATTTCAAAGTAATAGCACACCATCAAAATCAAATTTTAGAAATCCACAACAAAGAATGTTTCAAGCCCGAAAAAGACGTTCAACTTTGATGGGTGCAAAACCAAAGGTACCTTCTAGATTAAATACTGCAACATCGAAGTTAGATTTAATAGATGATACTAATCTGACTAGCCTCCCTATTCCCCATCCACAAGATTCCATTAACAAATTGTTTATCTCTGAAGAAACAAGTAATAAAAAACACAAATCAAACCCTATTAATAAACTAAGAGTCCATAATAATGTGAATAGTAGATATGTTAGCTATGGTACTTCACTTATCAATGATTCATTTGATAGTACACCTGATGAATTAGAAGTGAATTTTGAAAACTCTGAACACCCAATTGTATTACTGGAGGACTATATATCTTATGATAATAATAACTCAACCTCAAGGAAAAGAAGCAAAAGAAGAATATCACTTTCTGATTTGAAACAAAAAATGCATAAAAGGAACAAACCAGGTGTTCCAATAAAATTACGAAAAATCAAATACCCTGCTTTATGTTTATCTTCACATAATGTAGAGGACTCAATTCAAGCTTCAGATCCAACAGGAAACAAAACTTCACTCAATTTTTGTACTAATGAAAACATAAGTGCCTGCTCTTCTGGCTTAAATAATATTTTAAACGGTCTAATACAACCTATATCTGAAACTGAAGAGGATGTGTACATCTCAAATATATCGAAAAATACAAAGAAATCACAACTATCAAGTTGTGTTGTGTGTGAAAAGGTTCTATATGAACTGAGTAGTTTATTAAAAGAAAAAAACAAATATAAAGAAATTGTTTGTGGAAATTGTGCAGAAAAATACGAAACTGCAGCCAAATTATTTGAAGATTATGAATTTGAATCATCGATAGATATGTCGAATTCAAGCATAATGAGTGGTTTGAATAGTGATGTAGAAGGCTTTGAGGATTCTGGATTTTTAATGTCAAAGAAAGTTGATAGATTTTCTAATGAGCTTATATCAAGATTACAGCAACAATCAAAAAGAAACTTTAACTCCACTGAAAAAAACCCTGAAAGTAACGTGCAACTAGATTCAAATGCAATGCTTTGGTTTATAGAGGCTAGAAAAAAAATTCAATGGAGGTGGAGAATTAGTGGTCTGTTACCAGAATTTCTTTCAAACAACAATAATTGAATTTAGATTCCAAAAAGAAGGATATCTATTAATCCATTTTGTTTTAAATTAGATACAAATATATATTTATATATAGATACCCCATGCATTATATCGAAGTTAAACAGAGAAACTTAACAGGTCCAACGTTTATCTTCATCTTATCATATTACTTGATTCCAGAAAATAAATACCATCATATTTTTTGTACATACCCTTGTTGAATTAATCTTTCAATATCAGACTGCCTTACAAAAAATTGAGAATCTTTAATAAGATTAAAGACACCATATTCAGTTTGAATTTCACCAGCGTCTTTCAACACTCTAACATCGATGAACACATCACTTGGTGGGGTTAAACTCCCTGATAAATCGATATCAGATAAGGCCCCCGATTTCATTTCAGTTATTAGTTGCGAATACTCTTTTAAATATTCTTGTTCTTGAGGAGATAGGTCTGTCCTATCTTGAGTATTGCCAGCATTGTCCTGTAACATCTCCATTCCATTGTTCTCCCAAGCTAAACTATCTAGTAAGTCATTTCTAAATTTTTGATACGCTAACAAACAACGTTTGTTACGTTCCATACACAGTAATGTCACAAAATACTGACATTTAGCTACTCTACTATCCATATTGCCAGATTCTTGTTGTTCTCTTAAATAATCTGTATTATTCTTCAATTGTGATATTTCTTTTAAAATGTTTCTCACCAACTCCTCATGATACATCGGCAGCTTACTACTTCCATTTGATCTACTATTTAATTGCCTTGATCGTTTTGCTTCTAGAACTAATTTGTTTGCTAAATCACCATACATTGTTTAATTAGTCTTTAGTTGTTCAACACATATATCAGACCTTGAACGTTATTGTAATAACCAATTTTAAGATATCAGTGATAGCACTATTCGACTACTTAAAACAAAGAAACGTATATAAAAAAATATGATTTAATTTCACTAAATATATGTATATATATATAGAACAGCAAGATTTGATTATTCACAAATTATTAAAATGTTCATTGTTCATTGTTCATTATTATATATTTGTTGTTATGGTCCTTTTCTTACGCGACTATCACCAGAATTAAATTTAAAGAGCATCGCGTTTTAAAGATACCATTTATATTAAGAGACTCTTGATGATCATCTCTAAATAATTTTAATGATAAGTTGTTGTTATATATCTAAAGAAAGAACCAGTTAATATATATATTGAAAATAGATCAATTTTAATTGTAATTTTAGATAGAAATTTTTTTACAAAATAATAATATTATCAACTGACTGGGATCTTTTTTAAATAAAATATAAGGTCAGCAATTAACATATTGGAGACAATAATCGTCATGAAAGGATATGGGAAGCGTGGTAGCTCTGTCATTCTTGTGTCAAATAAATTGACTACTGGTATATCTCATGTTAGTGATTTTTCTGATAATGAGTATGGTATTATAAATCAAGATGAGATAGTAAATGATAACGATCAAATTAACAGTATATCGAATGATTTAATGGCAGAAAATTCGGATGACCTCAAAATTAGAGAAATAGCGAGCTCTCCATCTAGATTCAAAAGAGTTTTAAGTGAATCTTCATCCATTCCAGATTTGAAAACTATAAATAATAAATCAAAAGATGAAAATGCTGAAAAGACTGAAAACGCAAAAAATATAAAGAAACAAGGCTCCAATACTTTGGAATCTGAATTAGATATCTTCGATTTCTTGGAGACCAGAGCTATGCCTAAAAAGAGAAAAACAAACTACCATAAAAATAAAACAATTGATGACACTGAAGATTCAGTTATCGAATATACGTCTGAACTATCATATTCGGTTGATAACAGTGAAATAAATGAGACTATTGAAGGGCTTGACACTTTTTTAATGTCATTACAAAAAAATAAACAAAATGAATTAAATAAAAATATTGAAAATATTGTCAAAAACGACCTAAATACTTCTGAGCATTCAGCAATTGAAACAAATGGTAAAAAATTATATGGCAGGAGCAGAACACTTTTGAGAAAACAGACGTCAGAATCAGACTCCGAGCTTGAAGAAGAAGATGAAGAGGACATACAACTTAAAGATAATAATGATATATCACTAAATTACAAAATTGAAAAAAAAAAATCTCATTCAACTGAAATTATCGATATATACTCTACTGGCTCAAATAATTCTAATGCTGATCTTTCTAACACCCAAAATTTCTTGGAATTAAAACATATAGGTGGGACCTTACGGTTTGAAGATGACTTGGAGTTTTTGACTTCTGAGTCTCCCAAGCATATGACCAAGAATAACCTTATTTCAAAGCTATTAAATTTTTCTTTAACAATAAACTGTGACGAAGAGTTAATAAATTATATTCACAAGCATTGTCAGAAAGAAGTCTATGATTGGTGTTTTTCAGAGATTGAAATAAGTGATCCAGTAATCACGTTACTATTGGGAGTCATTTGTTTCAAAATTGAATTTTTTATGGACGATCAAAATATTGATACAAGTATAAAATTAATTTCACATTTGAGCAAGCATTACAATGTTCCTTCAGATAATGTTATATCTAAAAAAATTGTAAAATTAAATTATCAAGATTTTGTCAAAGTTATAGAACCCAATACAAGTTTGACATATGCAATTAAATTAATGAAAAAAAATATACCAACTTTTATGAATCAAAAGAAAAGTAAAACCATTGTGTGTAGGTTATTGAGAGATTATGACATGATTCAGCCTCATGATCAGGCATTGTTGTTGGAATTTCTTGAAGACATCCTATCAACCAATAAATTTGAATTAGAGATATTAATTGATATTGTACGGTCTTTGAAAAATATTATCGAAGACGTAGAAAATAATGTGTCATCAATTAAGTCATTGATTTTGATTACTAACGACCCTGAAATGATAAAAAATATAGATAACGATACAAAACAAAGTATACTAAACAAGTGCATATCCTTTATTCAAAAAAACCTTTCCAAGAAAACAAAAAAATTAAATTCAATTGAAAATTTGCTTTTATATAATGGTTTGCTATTAAATATTATATCAGAAACTGAATACAACCCAGATATAAAGAATGAAACTGTGCAGAAGTTGTTCAATATATATGAGGAAATTAAAGAAGTGATACCTGATGAGTCGAATCAGTTTTTATATGATATATTTTATTTAAATCTGGCCTACGTTTTAAAGAACAATAGTAATTCTAGCAATTTCATCACCACTGAGATGAGTGATCTTCATCCCAAATTAGAAAGGTTCAATACTTCAATAAAAGAGTATAATATCAATTTATCAAAAAAAATCGAACATGTTATTTCATTATAATTATACAACTTTGTAATTATTGACACATATGTCGATCTATAATTCATATACCACCTTTAAGGCATTTATGACGATTAAATATTAAAACATTAAGTAAAAAGAGTATGTATAACTATTTGATTCGAACGTCAATGACGAATTGAGAACAAACTTAGCAATGCGGCTAACAGATGGGTTGAACCAACCCTTTAGACCATGAGTAGGATCCTAAAATTATAATGCAAAAGATATAAGATAAGGTTATGCTGCAGGTGAAGTAGGTTATCATTTTTAGAAAAGGTAATTTAAAACCTTCATTGATAAAAGTACTAATAGTACTTAAACTTCCACAAAAACCGCTGATCAAACCACTTACTATATGACATGCATTAATGGTAGACACGATAGGTAAATTGGTACCTGTTGTTTTACGTCCTCTCTGAACAAGCGTCAATATGCATATGATTACGACAGCAAACTGGTTAGCTAAAAAGGTTCCTAATGGAAACGTCGGCCAAACTGAATTATAATATTTCGATAAGTAATATCTAGTAAAAGCCCCAACTATACCAAATAGCGGTGGTAATGTCCATTTTCCTCTTGAATAATTTTGATAAACACCCGATAATACCACAATCAAGACAATTAAAGGAATTGCCATTATAAAAGTAATATATGAAAAGATACTGATGGTATTAGAAATAAACGGATGTGGTGTAGTTTTGTTTTGAACTTTGGGTTCAGGTTGTTCTGTGTCATTATCTGTATTGCTGGGTGACGTAGGGTCATCGGTTGGTGTTTTATTAAATAATACCAAAACATCCTTTGCCAAACCTTTTCCAAATAATAAAGCTGACATCGAAATAAACAATTGACTTATCAGTACAGACAAGAATTCCATTATACCATAGGCTCTATTAGGTAATTTTGTATGATTATTTATATTACTCGTTGTCAAACTTGCAGAATGTTCAAAAATTTCCAACATTAATGTTGAATAGGATGATACTGAGCCGCAGAACCCAGTTGTCAGAGCCACAAACAGTTCTTGATGGCCATCAAACCAATTCATTGAGTTCATATCCTGAAACATGCCCATTAGTAAACATGCAACGAAATTTGGCCATATTATTGAGCCTGCAGATATGTATGATGGACTATATTCTGATAATGATTCAATAGCAATTCTTGTGAAGTTTCCAAGGATAGCCATTGTTGTAAACATATATACAAACTTTACTTGGCTGGGAATCGTCTCCCATTTTAACCAGCCAAACATATTTAAATGTGGTTCCTGTAGCTAAAAGTAATTGAATCTTGTATTTAATATCGACAATTTAAGCTCATTTAAAGTAAAACTAATAATGGCATAAAGTTAAAATATTAACCAATTGTAATTGCCATCTGCCAGAACAACATCTGTGATAACTCATTAGTACAAATAGTCCCTTATCTTATAGTATTCTTTTCAGTCTAATATTTTTTTATTATCATCGAATCCGATATCTTTGTTAATTGTTCCGAAATAATAAAAGCAGGCAATGTTAAAAAATGAGGTCATTTCAAAAATAAACAAACCATAAAAAGAGGGACCCAATTGTAACATAATGTATGGTCAGACAAATCTTATAAAACTACAGGCTGCTATAGTTGAACCAAATCTCTGTCTTTATACCATTTATACTTGTCGTCAAATAGTTTATTCTAGCAAACAAAAGTTCTCCAAAAAAAATGTGTCAACCCAGAATATCAGCATTGACTGTAAACAAAAACTCATCACCCTTTCCATCACAAAAAAGCCTTGAATTCTTGTTATGATTGATTGGGTTATAATCCAAGAACTACTCTTTGTTTGTTGAATGTTGAACAATACTTACACCTTTATATATGATACCAGTGTCTCCAGAGTTGCATCTAAGTGTGATGGAATTAGCCGCCGACCCCATCAAAATAATTAAAAATAAAACATAAAGCATAAAACATAAAACATAAAACAAAGACAGTTATATAAGCTTCTGCAGTATAAAAATACAAAAGGCAGACTAGTGTCGAGCTATATTTATAAGTCAAGAGTTGAGATTAAATAATATTGATAATTTTGTATAACCAGGTCAAAGTGTCTCTATTAACTGAAGAGAAGCCAATAATAACCTAATTATAAGATGTTTGCGAATAGAAGCTTTACATCAATTGCCTGTACCCACGATAATGACACCGAGGACTCCCATGTGTACTATGGTCGAGGGTTTCAACGTGCCAGTACCATGGTTGAAATGTATTCCACCGAGATAGTAAATGAATTGGAAACATTGGAGATTAAAGAAGAGGACACTACTATGGAGGAGTTGCATAGCCCTGTTGCCACAAACGAACGTTATGGGAGTGAGTTGGAAACCACATTTGAATGCACTGACCAGTTTGAAAACGAAGTGAGTCAAGATAGTGTATTGGACGATGCATGCATTGTGGAAGAAACGATAGCTGTTGAACGAGATCTTAAGAATGATGCTGAAATGGATGGTGATGGAGTGTCTGAACCCGTTGAGGGCATACACCGTTCCTTGAAGGATATAATCAATCGGACCAACAGGATGATATACAATGTTGACTCGAGACACGTCCAATACAAAGCTGGACTCTCCAAGAGATGCAGAAACATTCCCAGCTTGCACCAGTCGAAGAGATCGAAAGTGGATAGAGCTATGGGTGCGAGCAACAGGAAGGAACGTGATGATTAATCGTTCACACATACATATAGCCATATATACATACATATACGTATATATATATGGGTGTATAGATGTATAATCTAATGGCAATATCTTCTCCATGACTCTTGGAGCGCTGGTTACTGTCATATATATACAATTACCCGGCGCATAAGCTCGTACAAATCGCATGTTTTTGCACGCGGACCGGGTAACGCATTC
This sequence comes from Tetrapisispora nanseiensis, assembly GCA_030568035.1. NCBI lineage: Eukaryota > Fungi > Ascomycota > Saccharomycetes > Saccharomycetales > Saccharomycetaceae > Tetrapisispora > Tetrapisispora nanseiensis. The sequence goes on along the minus strand of JAJLTH010000020.1, from coordinate 33,307 downwards.
CTGGGACCTCACTCAGAAAAAACCCGAAACGGCAGAGCGAGGCCGACCAATCACAGCCCACAATTTGTGCAGATGTCAGGTTCCCCAATGTGATTAACTTGAGCATACTATGAGTGCCTTCCCCTATCACACAACCCAGCTCAACGGAAACACCAAACACTCACACCAACCCTCGTTGGCATACACTTTAAAAGCTTCTAAAGCAATCTGAAGCATCCAAGTGTGTCTGCCACTTCACTCTCGGCACCACCGTCGTTCTTGTGTGTCTTTACGTTAAATCACGTGACATACTACATTTTTTATTTTTTTTTGCTTCCAATTCGTTCTTTTAATTCGCTCTTTTTATTTTTTTTTTTTTTGATTGAAATTCTTAAGAGCCTTCTTGAAAATTTGTTTGCTGGAAATTCAGAGTTAACTATTATTATGATAATTAATAGTATTAGATCTCAAGATTTTTAATATTGATTGTTCAAGGAAATGTTGAACTTGTTGACAATTGATTATATATACATATATACATCTTGAATCGGTCATTTGTTTTTACACTAATCTACAGTACAAACAACACACATACCTTCACAGCATATATCATCCCCCCCTACCACCCACCCCCTTTCATTAACCATGCTATCAAGAGTCCCAGCTTTATCTGCTAACATAGCCCGCAAACATATCGTTGCAACTAGCATCAACGCTACAAGAAACTATGCTACTTTGAAAGAAGTAGAGATGCGTTTGAAGTCTATTAAGAATATTGAAAAAATCACAAAGACAATGAAAATCGTTGCCTCAACAAGATTAAGTAAAGCTGAAAAATCAAAAGCTACTGCCAAAAATTTATCTGAAACTGATGAAGAATTCTTTAAGTATGCAGAAACAAAGACTTTGGAATCCGAAAATGAACAACCAAAGGAATTGGTCATTGCAATCACTTCCGATAAAGGTTTATGTGGTTCTATCCATTCTCAACTAGCCAAGAGTGTCAGAGCTCATTTGAAAACAGCACCAAACGCTGATATAATCACTATTGGTGATAAAATGAAGACTCAATTGTTGAGAAGTAACGCCGATAACGTCAAGGCTTCGTTCAATGGTGTAGGTAAGGAGGCACCAACTTTCAATGAATCAGCATTGATTACTAAGAAATTAATAAATGATTTCAAGTTAAATGACTACAAAAAAATCTCTATTTACTACAACAACCCAATCACATCGTTGTCATTCGAACCAAGCACAATGCCTGTCTTCAACGTCGAAACAATCGAAGCCTCTCCATCTTTCAACAAGTTTGAAATTGATGCCGATGGTAAAGTCTCTACTGACTTGTTCGAATACAACTTATCTTGTAAATTATTAAGTGCTATGGCTCAAGGTTACGCTGCCGAAATATCTGCAAGAAGAAACGCTATGGACAACGCCTCAAAGAACGCAGGTGATATGATTTCAAGATACTCCATTTTATACAACAGAACCAGACAAGCTGTCATCACCAATGAATTGGTCGACATCATCACTGGTGCTTCCTCATTAAATTAAACGGCGCGATTATAATATTGTCGATGGAGGATAAATTATTGATATTGGTGTTGTTCTCTGATTCCAATTTTATCTTTGTTAATCCTTTTTTTTTTTTTCAATTTCAATTCCATCTTTTCAAACTCAAAATTACAGATAGGCATAGAATGAGAGAGAAAGAGAAGGAATTAACAACGAGATGAATATATATCTTCATCAACATTATTACTTTTATTGGCAAAAAAGATTCATTCTAAAAATGAAACACACAATTCGTCCCATTGAACAAGTAATTTTACAATACCTCTTTTCTGCTTTACAAGATTAATATTTTACAAAAAAATCATTTATATAATATTCATTTATCTGTACAAATTCTCGATAAATATACAAAATATCGATTTTCTATTATATTCTTTACTTTAATAAACAACTTAAACAAAAAAGAAAACGGTAAAACTTTTAAACGATTCTAAATAGTTTCATCCCAAACCAATTTATTGCAATTAGATAATTGCAATGGTAATAAACCATATATATACAATACAATAATTTACATATTTATAGATGTAAGTATGGTTGATATCGTATAGTCTTCTTATTTTACTTCTTATTGATGATCTGATTATTATAGTGATCTGATTATTATTACTACTACCATTTTTTGCGCGGTTTTAATAGCAAAACGTTCCTTCTCTTAGTATTTCAATTCTCGTTTGAAAAATTGCCTACATTTAAAGCAATGAATAAAGAAAGATTCATATAAATACTTTAGACAAGTTACTACTGAATTGAGAACCATATTTTATCACTAGACGATACCAATTATATAAATAGAGTATATTAATACTGGAGCAAACCAGCACATTGCTGTAATTGATATGATATTACAGATTTTAGGCAAATTATTAAATTCAATCTTACGATTGATAAAAATAATTCTATTACCGTTTTATATTTTATTCATTTGGTTATTCAAGAATCCAATTGATGCGTTGGATAAGAGGTATCGTTTTAAAGAAGATTTTTATATTATCCCATTTTTCCTTAAACAAGTCTTCTTGTATATTTTGAAAGTCAGACGTAATAGATTCCAAAATTGGTACTTATTCGAAGATCAGGTTAAGAAAGGAGGTCATTTCCCATGTATCTCTTACCCACGCCCAACCTCTATTAAAGGTGAATTTCAAGTGGAAACATATTCATACAGCGAAACATATGATATCGTTTTAAAATTGTCATATATTTTACACTACAACTATGGCGTCGAGGCTGGTCAAACAATTGGTTTATATTGTACCAACAAACCATTATTTATATTTCTTTGGTTAGCTTGTTGGAATATCGGTGCCGTTCCTGCATTTTTGAATTATAACACTAAAGGGAATCCTTTAGTTCATTCAATCAAGATAGCAAACATCGATTCTGTTTTCATTGACCCAGATGCAAGTAGCCAAATAAGTCAATCAGAACAAGAAATTAAAAACGCTTTACCCAGTGTCAAATTGAATTATTTAGACGAAGTTGATCTAATGAAACAAATTACTAACCCGGTGAGTCCAACCTTTTTACAACAACCAAAGATAAGATCGCCTGCGTTCCTGACTGATTTCAAACCAGCTATGCTTATTTATACATCTGGTACCACCGGATTACCTAAAGCAGCTATTCTTTCATGGAGAAAATCTAATATTGGTTGTTTATTATTTGGTCATGTATTGCATATGGATACAAGTAGTGTTGTTTTTACTGCCATGCCGCTGTTCCATTCGACTGCAGCCTTATTAGGTGTCTGTGCAGTGTTATCAAAAGGTGGATGTATTGCCCTATCGAATAAATTCTCTGCAAGCACATTCTGGAAACAAGCATACCTAACTCATGCTACTCATATTCAATATGTCGGTGAAATATGTAGATACCTGTTACACACACCAGTTTCTGAATATGAAAAACTTCATTGTATCAAATATGCCTATGGTAATGGTTTAAGACCAGATATTTGGCAACAGTTTAGACAAAGATTCAATATTGAAGTTATTGGAGAGTTTTATGCCGCAACAGAAGCACCTTTTGCAACCACAACGTTACAAAGAGGTGATTTTGGTGTTGGTGCATGCAGGAGCTACGGTGCTATTGTTAATTGGTTTTTATCTTTCCAACAAACTTTAATTAGAATGGATAAAGAAGATGAAAACCAAATTTACCGTAACGCCAAGGGCTTTTGTGAAACTCCAAAAGTTGGCGAACCTGGTGAAATGCTTATGAGAATTTTCTTCCCAAGAAAACCAGAAACATCCTTCCAAGGTTATGTTGGAAATAAGAAAGAAACTGAATCGAAAGTTTTACGTGATGTTTTCAGAAAGGGAGATGCCTGGTATAGATGTGGTGATTTATTACGTTCTGATGAATACGGTCAATGGTACTTCCTTGATAGATTAGGTGACACTTTCAGATGGAAATCTGAAAATGTCTCCACAACTGAAGTAGAAGACCAAATTATTGCATCAAATGAAAACTTATTTGCACAAGCTGTTGTTGTTGGTATTAAAGTTCCGGGTTATGAAGGTAGAGCCGGCTTTGCTTTGATTAGATTGGTCAATCGTGATGAAAGTACCTTATCAAATGTAGAAAAGTTACAGTTATTAAATGAAATGTTGGTATCTTTAACAAAATCATTACCTAAATATGCTTTACCAATTTTTGTGAAGTTCGTGAATGAGTTTAATATGACTGACACCAACAAAATTCGTAAAAAGCTGTATAGGGATCAAATATTACCACATGGCAGCAGCAATATGGAAACTCTTTACTGGTTAAAGAACTATAAGGAATATAACGTACTTACCACAGATGATTGGCGTTCTATTGAAAACCAAACATTTGCTTTGTAGTTATATTATTAGTGATACAAGAGTTAAGTTATTTTTAATATCAAATCAATAAATATATACAGAGTAATAGTTAATTAATTATTAGATTCAAAAAAACTAAATTATAAATTATAAAATTTTTTAAGAAAATACAACTTTGAATAAACATAGAGTAGCAGTGTTCCAGATAAAACAGCAAGCAAGATTGCAAAACTAAATTCTTTCACTGACATTTTAAAGGGATCGGTTACTTGTGTACCATATTTTGCATTATTATCAAAGGTACCATCCTTGTAGTATTTTTTAAGTAGATTTTCCTTCTGTTGCCATATATCAAATAGCCATTCCTCGAACTTTCTTTCATCTTGGTATGGTATATCTTTCACTGGGATAGATTTAATGTGTATATCTATAATTTTTGGTGATTTCCTTTGAAATATTGAAGCTTTTAAAGTGTATATATCTTCCCCAAATTTATCTTCACCGATACCTGAATAACCTATTGTCAGATCATAAACCTTCTCAATATTTTTATCCAGGGAGGTTAAAAGAAGTCGCAAACCTTTTGTATGGGGGGTGATACAGTGTCGGAATGGCTTTTTACCTAACTTATTGGCATAGGCGATTGCCTTTTCTTTAGATTTATGACATAATGTAGTTCCTTCGGGAAATAGTATAAAACAATATGGTAATTTAATAGAACTTACTTTTCCTGCTTTAATTGCTGGTATTGTTGAATAGTTCATAATTTTGATTAATTTCTTACTTATTATATTCTTGTCAGATTCCCAATTTCTATTTAAAAATATAAAATTATAATTTGTCATTGAATAACCAAGTATAGGGATATTTTGTAATGCCTTTTTGGCAAATATATACACATCTCCAGCAAAATTTGAGGAGTATATAATTCTCCAAATATAGATCCAATCTGTATATAGTTGATGATTTGCTATTAAAATTGAATGCGGGTTCAAATTCGATTCTATAACAGACTTCTTCTCATTGAATTTAAAATTTTCTAATGACATTGTTTTTTCATCGATTGTTATTCGAATTGTTGACGGTGCAATGACACTAAGTAGACACATTAACAATATGATAAATGCTTCTTTACTCTTTCTAAGGCCCTTTTTTAACTTATTTTCATTCCTTGAATAAAATGTTATCAGAAAAAATTGAAACATTACAATACAACCACAACCTTGTAAGAAACATATCATTGATATCAAAGAAATTAACCTCAACCTGATTTTCTTTATAAATGAGTCCATAAGTTGAGAGTGAATATTGTGTTTACGGTATTAGTCTTTTTTCTATTAAAAATAGAATGTGATATTAATTTGATGACTACTTTGTTATTTAATTGTCTAGTCGATGTTTAATATATGATCATTTAATAATATTATGATTTTTATATTTGTTATAATCTGTGTATCCCCAAAATATAATATTTTTGTAGCCAAAGACAATTAGCCGCCCACATAAATTGATCTCGGGCGCTATATGAATAAAAAAAAACCCTTTGATATTTCAAATGACACATAAAGAGGATACGAGATGAAATCATATAAACTTCATTTATTTTTAATTATTAATAAATAAAAAGAAGATATTGTAATTAGTTTTAATAGACTTAAATTATTTAAGTTGGCTTGTAGTAATGAGTTGGGACTAGAGGGCTCTTTGCTAGGACAATTGGATAGAACTTGTTTCTGACTTCAACTAGTAACTCAGTACCAGACTTGTGATGTCCATTTTGAACATAAGCTTGTCCAATGTTGATGTTATTTAAAGAAGGGGAGGCACTTCCTGAAGTGACTGTACCGATTTCAGTTTGTTTATCAGGTAAGAAGATTTTAGCACCAGTTCTGGCTGCAGGACCACGACCTGTGTATTTGAAAGAGACTCTTAATTCTTTAGCTGATTTATTTTTCAGTTGTTCAATAATAGTATTGTAACCATTGAATTTGATATCAGTAGGGTTTGTTAAATTTCTTCTAGACTTGGAGATGATCCAGTTTAAAGCTGCTTCAACTGGAGTAGTTGTTTCAGTTAATTCATTACCATATAGACACATACCTGCTTCTAACCTTAAACTATCTCTTGCAGCTAACCCGATTGGTTTTGTTACTTCGTTGTCCAACATTAATTTTGCAAAATCAACTGCGTCAGCATTTTGGATACTAATTTCAAACCCATCTTCGCCTGTATAACCAGATCTGGCAATTTGAATCTCTACACCATTGAATAACTTAAACAATCTTCTTTGACCAAAATACAAGTTATTCAAAGTTTCTGATTGATTCAATACTTTTTGTAATACATTTGCTGATTTTGGACCTTGTAAAGCTAGTAAAGCTCTATCTTGAATAACATTCCAGTTACAATTAAATTTATTTCCAGAGATTTGAGGAGGAATAAAAGCTTTGACTTTGTCTGCACATCCAGCATTTGTGACAATATAAAAATTATCTTGACCTTCCCTTGTGACCATGGTGTCATCAACTATACCACCATTTTCATTTAAAAGAACTGATAAAGAAGCGTGGTTATTTTTAATTGCACTGAAATCAGTTGGTGTAATTTTGTTCAGTAATTTCAAAGAATCGGTCCCATCTAATTTACTTTGTAACATATGAGAGACATCGAATAATCCAGCATTTGATCTAGTCCAATTATGTGATTCGATATGAGTTTGGCCTTTATAAAGTAATGGCATTGAATAACCAGCAAATGGCACCATTGTGGCCCCCAAGTCGACGTGCAAGTCATGCAAAGCAGTCTTTTTCAAAACTTGTGAATTTGTTGAAGATAATCTTTTAAAAATATTAGAGTTCATACTTCTTAAATGAACAAAGTTGTGGTACAGTGAGAATTTTGAATATTATATTGTTCTTCTCTAACAGTAGCTGTACTGAATAAGGTATGTGATATTGTTAATAAGTCGATGTGTTTAGGTACTCTTCTTATACGATGGGAAAGAGTAAATTTATATTTATCAGTTATCCAGATCTATTTAAATTCCATACGCATATATATATTAGTTTATGTGTGAATTATGATTTCCATTTTTTTTCAAGTCTATGGTTAGTCCTTATTCTAAAAACTTTAGTTAACAAAGATTTGGTGATTCAAAGACTTAAAGTTATAATTGTGCGGATGTGGTTGTTCCATAAACAAGATTGATATTTCATGGTTTAAAAGAGAGTTGATACCTTTAAAGTTTTCATCACTATTGTTCCTATCACTTCTATACGGCTGTATATTTAATCTTTGAATTTTAACTCTGTTGTATCTTGATCACTGTTGTATCTTTATAGAGAGTCAAAAAAAAAAAGAAGACATACAAAAAAAGGGAATCGACCTGTAAAAGATGCTTCCTGAAACAGAGTCGTTAAAAATTGGCGACGAGGCTCTAAAAGGAGTCATGTATGTGTCGCTAGCATGTTTTCAATGCGATAGGGTTTGCTAGCCCTATATCTCTTCCCGATCTTAGGGTTTACTTCTTATGTTAACCATTGAAATTTAATAAATTATAAAATTATATTTATACATATATATATATATAAATGGGTTAAGATGACATGTTGTTAATGAATTATATCTTTAATTCATTATATTCCCCAAAATTAATCTTAAGACTAACAAATAATGATCACATGGAATTAAATTAGTGTGTTGTTGTTGTTATGTTTATGAAAATTAATTATGCAAATTATATTGAAAGTAAAATTTAATACTTGTATATATAATGTTTTCTCTTTTTGATTGCTAGTTATTTTGTCTTTCTTGAAACAAATAAAGAATAGAGAAAAAATCTGTATATAAGAATTAATGATTTAAGCTAAGTCGTAGTATCTACCCTTTTGTAAATCGATTCTTTCAGCTTCGAAATTCAGTAATGACGTTTTCTTGCCTGATTGGTTAACGGTGTCTATATCTGTGTCACTCATTATAGATATCTTCATCTCTTCCATAGCTTTAGTAATCCCATCCAATAAAATAGCACTAGCTAATGATTCATTTTTACAAGGGATAATTATGTCAGCGAATAATCGTGTTGGTTCAATGTATTTGACAGACTCCTCTCTCAAATTATGTAAATATTCATTCAGTAAAACCGATAACTCTTGTGGTTTCTTAATATTTTGTGTCTGGATTAAGTTAATTAGCCTGGTATCCGCATCACTGTCTAAATATATTTTCAATTTAGATATATCTCTGATCTTTTTATCATAAAGGGCGTATCCACCGGAAAGTATAATAATACCGATTGGTTCTTTAGTTTTATCATTTCCTGTTGTATCTGGCAATGGTTCTAATAGCTCGTTGTACAAAGATTCAAAATCATAGTCAGTGGAATCATAATTTAAAGATTCCTTAACTTTTTTCTCATCAAGATTGATTATTCTTACTCTATAGGTATGGTATAATTCTAAAAGCGATTCTTTCAATCTTAAAGATGTATTATAACTTCCAGACCCATGGCCACCTCCAATGCAAATGATAAGGTTTTCTAATTTTTTTGTATTTGGCATCTTTTAATGATTATATTCCTTGTCTGCACATATATGTATTGACGTCGATACCTCTATTTTGAAACTGTCGGTAAAGATATTGTAATGTTTATGATAGAATTTTATTATGAATCAGTACCTTTTCTAAACAACATTCAAATATCGAATATATAATAGTAGTTTTTTATAAGTTTTAAGTATTATTACAGTCCTTACTTAATAGCAGCTTTAAAATTCTATATATACACAGATCCATAAGACTTCATCAAGTTTTCAAACTTATAGTGAAAAAAAAAAAAGAAAAATGTTTCAATTTTGCGATGAGCTCTGAAAAGCTGAAATTTTAAAGAAGACTCTAAGAACAAAGGTGGGTTCAATTATAAAACAAAATAGAAAGAGGAGGTTTGATAATTATTAAATTTGATTAATCCCATACCAATATTAGATTGAAAGAACTTAAACATCTTTTTGTTAAAGCAGAAATATATTTCGGTAATAAAGAGGGCTACTATAGAGAGATAAAAACAATCATGTCTGGCTTTATAAGAGAAGATGATCAACAACTTAAATTTAAGACTTCAAAAAAATTGAAGGTCTCGGCTACTTTTGAAGCTATGGGTCTAAAGGATGATCTACTAAAAGGTATATACTTGTATGGTTTTGAGGCACCATCAGCTATTCAATCTCGTGCTATCACTCAGATAATATCAGGATCTGATGTGATTGCACAAGCTCAATCCGGTACCGGTAAGACAGCAACATTCACTATTGGTATGCTACAAGTTATTGATCCAAAACGTAAGGATTTGCAGGCTCTTATTTTGTCACCAACAAGAGAATTAGCAACACAAATTAATCAAGTTGTTACTAATTTAGGGGATTACTTGAATACACAATCATATGCAATGACAGGTGGTAAAACCATGAAAAATGATTTAATAAAAATTAGTAAAAGTGGCTGTCAAGTGGTTAGTGGTACACCAGGTAGAGTTTTGGATATGATTAAAAGACAACTATTAAATACCAGAAATGTAAAGATGCTTATATTAGATGAAGCAGATGAGTTACTAGGAGAAAGTTTGGGTTTTAAGCAACAAATATATGATATTTTTGCAAAGCTACCGTCGGCATGCCAAGTCATTGTTGTAAGTGCAACTATGAGTAAAGACATCATTGAAGTGACTAAGAAATTTATGAGTGATCCTACCAAAATTTTAGTGAAAAGAGATGAAATATCTTTGGAAGGTATAAAACAATATTATGTGAACGTTAGCAAAGAAGAATGGAAATTCGATACATTATGTGATTTATATGATTCTCTAACTATTACCCAATGTGTAATATTTTGTAACACCAAAAAGAAAGTAGACTGGTTATCCCAAAAGCTTTTAAGATCAAATTTCTCTGTAATAGCTATGCACGGTGATATGAAGCAAGAAGATAGAGATAAAGTTATGAATGATTTTCGTTCAGGTACTTCTAGAGTTCTAATATCGACAGATGTTTGGGCTAGAGGTATAGATGTTCAGCAAGTCTCTTTAGTTATTAATTATGACTTACCTGAAAATACAGAAAATTATATTCATCGTATTGGTAGAAGTGGTAGATTTGGAAGAAAGGGTATATCCATTAATTTTATAACTGATTCTGACATAAGTAAACAGAGGGAATTAGAAAAGCATTATAAAATTAAGATAAGGCCAGTACCAGCTGACTTATCTACCTTATCATAATCAGAAATTTTTACAATTTCATAATTTATTTTATTTAAATACCATTATTTATTTAGGGTTATTAATTTTTCAATTTGTTCATTTTGTATTGCATATAATTTAATCAACTCTTCCAACGGTGTAGTTTCAGAGATATTCCCAAATTCACTGAATTGTGAGAGCACGTTTAATTCGATCTCCATTTCTGCTATAGTATTCTTGGAAGATTTCTTACTATGAATTTGATGATCATATGATAATAGCTCGTACTTATCACTGATCAGTTGTATGTTTTGTAGCAGGCTATCATGATCGAAGTCAATTATTATTATATTTTCAATATTCAGATTTTCAGAAGCCTCAATCAGATTACTCTCCATCTCATCGTCTTCAAAAATAAATTTAACATTAGTTGGGAAATTTATCTGTTTGTTATTCTGATTCTGCAAGTTGAATCGATCATTTGGTGAATCGTTTGCATTATTTTTATTTTCAAGAATATGAGTTATATTTGAATCAATCACGGAAATAACAGGAATATTCAAATTGGTCCCGTTCATCATGAATTTTCTTTTCTTCTATAGTTCACAACTTCGGCAATATTGGCAGTTCTTTCTTCAACTTGATATTTAATTATGTTTATATATTTAATATCTGTTTAGTTATTGCATACATTATTTATTTAAAGTAAAATAAAAAGAAGAAGACTATTATTAGGGATCAAGTTGTAAAAATAAAATTAACTAAATTTAAAAAATATGCAATATGATCCAACCGAGGTTCGAACTCGGGATCTTCGCCGTGTAAAGGCGACGTCGTAAACCACTGGACCATTGGACCTGTGAGCAATTGTGTTGTAAGTTAAACCTAGAATCTCAAATGATATCTAACACACGTTTTAAACACGTTCTGAAACAGGTTCTGAAACACGTTTTGAATTAAATAGGTTAAAAGGACACGTTTACAATCAAGAGATATTGAAATATCAAAGCATAAATACCGAGCATATTTCATGATTAAATCAAATAACTTTTATAATCTAAATACTATTTTGTATTACATATAGATAAAAAGAAGACAAGCTTTAATCCGTTAACAAAATAATATAAAAGATCCAATCTTGCGCTTCCCATTTGAACATAACTTAATATAATAATTTACCTAATTCCGTCACTATTATATTCCGTCGCAACTCTGAAGTTATATTAATCCGAATTACCGTCGTTATACTAGACCGTAATTACAATAAATTGGGCATAAAATATGTTGGATTTTCTAAGATGAGCTTTAAATGTTAATGTTAACATCAGTACTAAGTTTAACTTATATTCGAGGTTCAGATATAATAAGTACTTGTTATAACTTAAGAGCTGATTCAATGTTGTATTAAAGCTTGGTTCTTCTATATACTATATAAATAATTATCTAAAACTCATATGGAAGATAATTCGATTAACTTGAGTTATCGTTCCTGTTTATACATTTTATTTAATTGTTTATTTCGTATATAGACTCGATATTTCATGTTCAGCTCTGAATTTCTTTGTTCCATGTTCTGATGTTACAGGCAATTATAACCTTTAAACTGTTACAGGGCATGTTGAATTCAATAGTTCTAATTCTAAAGAAGGTCCTTAAAATATGTCTAACTACTTTACATCAAAATTACCTAAAATTTAAATGAAATCAATAAATTAAGGTATATTTGTAAGAATTTTAAATTATATTAATGATATATTTTGATGGATTCTTAGCGCATCGATTTGTAACTTTATTATATATTTGAGGATTTAATTGTTGACAAATGCACTTTCCATTTCTGTATGCTCTCTTGAGAATTAAAAAAAATTATGATACAAGGAGCAGGGAATCAAAGCCATTATAGTATTTTTTTAGTTTTAGGAAACAGCTTCTTATGGTATTAAGAAAACTTTAACCGGTTTAGCATTCTAAACTTCTCAATTGCACGAACAGAACTTATTATTAATAAGGTCTAAATTTGGTTATAGAACCACTCTATTATAGGCAGTATCTATTGGAAAGACAATATTGTTATAGCTTTAAAAATTTTTATATAAACTGATGTAATGAGGTGTTTTATGTATATAATTGCTCGGTTTGTATTTAAGAAAATATAATATATATATAATTTTTATTAATATTTGAAGCTTCTATAGATCTGACATATTTCTTACTTTCATACCTTGAATGATTAAAAGGTGAGACTGGCAAATTTATTATCTCCAGATACTTCAGATAATTTATCTATTCAATGAAGTGGATAATCCAGCATTCTTCAATGGTATCCAGTATACGGTGATCTATAAAATACATAGTGTGACATTTTTACAAACTTATGACCTAAATTTACAAGCTCATTATATCCATGTTATAAACACTTTTTATTACAGTACTGTTAAAATGTACATAACATAATTGAGAAAAGAAGATATAACATTTTACCTTATATAATGTGTTAATATAATTTTGATTCTTTGTTAACTATTTGTAGTTTTCAGATATAAAGGAAGTTAGGCCACTTACATATGATATCAAATTTTTTTTATTTTAACTCAATCGTAAAGTGTCTGTTTAACTCTTAGTAGCAATCGGTTGGATAATATGTTATAATAAATTGTTTATCATTGAAGTCATTTCTATTTTTCGCTGATTTTGTCAGTCTATCCGTAAAACAACTGAAATTTGTCTCAGAATTATCGTCCCATAGTTGTTTGATCGAATATTGTGACCATTTTGCAGAATCATCGACCGATTCATCAAACTCGAGTACTTGTATACTCATTTGATTAGGGTCAACAACTGATCTGTTTCTGGAGACATTTATTGTAAGTGTGTCGTTATTTAAATTATAAGAACAATTTTTTGTTGCGTTTGATACTTTAATTTGTAATTCCTTATTATCGTTAAATTTAGTCAGTAAATTATCCGAATATGTAGAACTTGTTGAAGTAGTAAGATATTTATCCAAAAGATAAAAATTTGTCTCCAATGCATTCTCATTCTCTGTACTATTTGTGTCTGTCAATCCCTCATCGGTTCTAGCCAAATTATTTGCTGAATCTAGTTCATTATGTTTACATAGATCTATTATTAAAGAACTTTTTTCAAAGTTGTAAATGTTTTTTTTATCTTGACTTTTTCCTCTTATATATTCATTTGGTGTTTTTATAATTGAGTTAGTGTCCATTTCTAGTACAGAATCAGTTTCAGTTTTTTCGTTATTCAATATATCTAACGCACCAGTGCTGTTGTTGAGTAGGTCAAAACTATCTTCATTCGTACTATTGCTAATTCTTTCACTTATTCTCTCGTCTCTCAAATCGTCTGAGTTATCATTATTTTCCATAATAATTGGCGGTTTTGAATTTATAGAATTTAACATTGTCTCATCTATTGAAATAAATCGTAAAGTTTTATATTCAGAAATACCCTTGTATTCTTTATCGGGTTCACTTAAATGTTGATATTGATATTGTTTAGAATTAATATTTGAATAATAATTTTGAAATACTGAAGACTCATTTAATATGTTTCCTGAAAAAACCCTGCCCATTGAATAATCAAACAACTCATTCAATTCCGTTGTATTTGTATGGTATTTATCAAAACAAGTTTCAGGTTCTTTCATATGTTTAATGTAATTTTTGATGTCTGAAGTTTCAATCTCAATATTTTCCTCATTCTCATTGCTGACGTTTATGGAATGATTTGACGTCTTTAGTTTATAAAAATTTTTTTTTAAATGTTGTTTAAAACTATTTTTATATAACGAATTTGTTGAAAATCTATTATCATCTAATTGTAGATTGTTTTCTACATATTTTGGGTTCTTATTTATATCGGTTGAAATGTCAATAAAATCAATCGGTAAATTAGTGTCTGATTCATTAGATATAGGTTTCTCATAGAAAGATTGAAACCATTTTTTAAATTGATTTCTTTTTGATGCTTTATTAGGAGTTGCTTGTTGATATGAAGTTGTTTCTACTTGACTTCGCATTTTAGAATTATAAAATATTAAGTAAATTTCAACTGAATATAAAAATATTTGATTTCGTTATCTTGAAGTTTCTGAATTGTGGATTAAAAGTTTGTTGCCAGTGTTGTGTGATCAATGAGATTCTAAAATATATATTGATAAATAGTTATATTTATATGTTTGTAATTTAAGGACTAGCTTGTTACTTAATGTATATATTTTTCATAGCATAGGTTGATGTCGCGACAGTGTGTCATTTAGTCATTTTACACAAAAACATCAAAAAATTAATATAATTACCAACTCTCTATTGTAACAAAAACATTGGTATGGTACCAATTTGTATTTACTGGGGTACTTTCAAAATCAATTTACCCGTGGTTTTTCTACTCTCGATATCCATTGCAGCTTTTTTGTAATCACTCAATGGATATACTCTTGAGATATTGATTTTCAAATCATCAGAGTCCATTAGCTTTATGAATTCCTTAGAATAATATTCCCAAGACTCCTTTTCTTGTAAATAACCATAAAGTTGAGGCCTAACTAGCTTTAAAACTTTTGGAGACAATCTACTCAATGGAAATGGTGAAACAGGGCCTGATGCATTACCGAAAGACACAAAAGTACCTTTTAATCGTAATACCTCCATTGACGTTTCAAAAGTATCCTTTCCAATTGAGTCAAATACAGCCTCCACGCCTTTTCCATTTGTGTATTCTTTTACTTTTTCAACGATATCGTCTGTGGTGCTGTTGATTAGAAACTTTGCACCATGTAACTTAGCTAATTGTAGTTTATCATCCATTGAGGCAACAGCAATGACAGTAGCTCCTATTCTGTTGATCAGTTGGTCAAAAATCAAACCGACTCCTCCAGCTGCAGCGTACACTAAAATATTGTCTCCTTTTTTAACTTTATACGACTCTCTAATTAAAGCCATTACCGTTAAAACATTGATTAGAGATGCACAATATCTTTGCATCAAGTCATCATTCAACTCTTCATTGATATAATATTTAGATAAATTGATTATTGGCGATTTGAATGAAACTTTTGTAAATTGAGCCATGGAACTGTTACCTATATACGCGACCGAATCTCCGACGTTGTAAGTTCCAATCAAGTCATTGCCCACAGAGACAACAACACCGACAGCTTCTCTTCCCAGAACGTATGGAAGTTCGCAAGGATATATACCTTTTCTAAAATATGACTCAATAAAGTTAATCCCTGAATACTTGTTCTTAACCAAAATTTCATCATCACCAATGTCATCTGGCACTGGGTAGTCAGTCACATATTTAATTGTATCGTAACCATCACTTATGTCATCGATCAGAACGACAGATTGAGATTTGGGGATATTATCAGTAGACATGAGGGAACGTTATTGTTGTATATATGATTTATAGGAACAAAATAATTTTTATTCAAATTATACTCTTTATTCTGTGAAAAAAAATAAAAATTTTACAGTTACTTAAAATATTATGGGTTAAAATTCACATTTTTTTAAAGGGATCAATTGATGATGATGATGATGATGATGATGATGATGATAAATAGTGCTT
Source organism: Tetrapisispora nanseiensis (assembly GCA_030568035.1). Lineage (NCBI taxonomy): Eukaryota > Fungi > Ascomycota > Saccharomycetes > Saccharomycetales > Saccharomycetaceae > Tetrapisispora > Tetrapisispora nanseiensis. The sequence goes on along the minus strand of JAJLTH010000020.1, from coordinate 17,116 downwards.
TAAAGGAAAAAAAAGGGAAACAGAGAATGAGTTTTAGTCACATGACAACGAATACTACTTCGAACAGTCACTCAATATATTGTCCAACACCCTAACATTATTTGATTACGAAAATAATATATAATGTGTGGGTGTTGATAATTTTTATTCAACAAAGAGAATATAATAATAAGACTTTATAGTCTCTTCGATTTTTTACACATTTTTGACAACGCGAAACGTTTTTGGTTCTTCACTTGAGACAAAAGAGGTACGAGGGCTCTTCTCTATTTTTTGGGTTTTGTTGGGGGGTCCTTTCCCGCAATCGTTTGGTGTGCGATTTCTTTTGGTTACAACAAATTCTTTTCAGAGGCATGAGAGGTTATCCGTTCTCTACTGTCAATTCTCTCTTTCTCGCTAGATCAAGTGATTGTTCATTTTTCAAAAGTGTCTATTTTCCCGCAGATAGATAAAGAGAGTCTTTAGAAGGATTCCTTTTTAACAAGAAGACCTCTTCTGGAGGCTAGATGGGGGGATGGGGGGT
>JAJLTH010000020.1:0-16493 GCA_030568035.1 Tetrapisispora nanseiensis | reverse complement strand
CACAGAGAGCACTATGTTGACTTTAGACAGAACTCTCTCTATCGTCCTTCTGTTCGGCTCTCTCTAGATTAGGGTAATCTTGTTTTCTTGCTTAAATCTTTCTCAATAGAAGAATAATTTCAATCTTGTGATGAAAATTTCAAATTTAACTAAAAATTTGGAAAAATATGCTTGTTTGGCAAACTCTTAACTGTGAAAAAAATATACTCATCGATTGTAATTTTTTTTATAGTGTCCTCCTCTCTGCAATAATCTTTTTTATTGAAATATCTTTTAACAAAAACTTTATTCTTTGTTTGAATTAATCCTTTCTAGTATTGTATTATATGGTCTTAATACTATTAGTTCTGAAACATTGTCAAGAAAGAAAGAGAAAAAAAAATTGTTAAATACTGTTTATTGTTAATACTATATTTATCATTTATTGTATATAAAAAAAACTATTTAGATATTCATATATATATTAAAAACTATTAGTTGTTTTCTTATTAAAGTCTTAATCTCAGTTTAAAAGAGACAATAGAAATCAAGAATCGTTAAAGATGTCCACTGAATTGACTGTTCAATCCGAAAGAGCTTTCCAAAAGGTATGCATAATATTGAGGCAAGATACATTGCTCATTTCAATCATCTCTTCATGTTTAGATATATGAAGAGATGGCTATTACAAAAGTATCAAGGTTACGTTATGAATTATTCTCTAATACATTGCAGAGTTTGTTTTTTTTTTTGATATAGAAGTATAAATCGAGAGCATGGCAAAATTGGTTTTTATTGCTCAAGATGATAAATAAAAGATTAAAGTATGAAAACAATATGTTCACCAATACAATAGTCGCATATTACAACATTTTTTATCTGTGTATATGTATTAGGTTTACTCTAATGGGTGAATTTGAGTGTTAGATTGAGAGGATGGCATAGAACATTGTTGTTGCAGATTTAAATGCATGAAGAGATTGGATATATTGTTATTAATGTTTTTGCAATTCAAGTGTATTTCTCATAACCAATACGTTGGTCAGTAGTGTACAACACAAAATTGTATTCAAACGAAGATGACATAATCTCTAATACGATGGCATTGATCGATATATTTTTTAACTATAAATTGACAATGAAAAAAGATATTTTGTTTATAACCCTCGTTGCAATACTTTTTCAATATATCAAAACTCCAAATTCACTATTTAGTGATTATAATTTGCAATAACGTAACATTACCTTTTTATAATAATTTTCTTCTAGAGATATTTTTTACTAACATTTATCACAACTATTGTATCATTGTTTTACAACATGTTGAATTGATTTACACAGCAACCACACATCTTCACTAACCCAAAGTTCAAGACTTCCAGAAGAACTAAGAGATGGTATAAGAACGTCGGTTTAGGTTTCAAGACCCCAAAGACCGCCATTGAAGGTAGTTACATCGACAAGAAATGTCCATTCACTGGTGAGGTTTCTATCCGTGGTAAGATCTTAACTGGTACCGTTGTCTCCACCAAGATGCATCGTACTATTGTCATCAGAAGAGACTACTTACACTACATTCCAAAGTACAACAGATTTGAAAAGAGACACAAGAACGTCTCCGTTCACGTCTCTCCAGCTTTCAGAGTTGAAGTTGGTGACATTGTTACTGCCGGTCAATGTAGACCAATCTCTAAGACTGTTAGATTCAACGTCTTAAAGGTTGCTTCTGCTTCCAAATCTAAGAAGCAATTCTCTAAATTCTAAGTATTTTTAATCAAAATATTTAAAGTTTTATCTATAAAGAATGCCTCTTTTACTACATATATAATATAATATATACTTTTGTATAATTTATTAGAATATTAATAAAAATTATTCGAATCTTAACGTTTGTATTTATATATAAGCTTTTATGTATTTGAAGAAGACCCTCGAGGAACAAGGACAATACTGAACTACGTCTTTAAAAATACAAATACCTTTATTATAATCTTATTTAGGTTGAATGAATTATATATATTGATACATTAAATTTTATAAAAATTTACGATTACGTTATTAACATATTGTGGTTATTAGAATTGATCATATTACGATTAGCATTATTTGTCATCTGATTGATCTTCGAAGGTAGTCAACAATTCCTTTGAAATATCTTTAATTGTCTTGTCTTTAACATTCTTAACCTTACTTCTCATTTTTTCATAAGATAATTTAACTTCTGAACCGCTCAAATCTAAATCTGGTTTTAGTGCAGCTAATTCTTCCCAATCTACTTGTGAATCTTCTGTGAAACCCAAATCGGCCAACTTTTGTAAAATCCATTTCTTATCAGAATCACTCATTGACTCTACCTTCTCCAAAGCTTCTTTCTTCATCAATTTATTCCATTTATAACGGCATTGAATACGAGATCTAGTTCCCCCCATTTTTTCACTTACAATTGTCCAGTTAATAATGTCTCTAAATGGTTTGGATTCTAATTGACTTCTGTAGCTCTTAATCAAATTTTCTAAAGCTTCACCTGTGACACCGCGGTCTCTAGCTTGATCAGACTGTTCCTGTATGTATTTTTCGTTTTCAAATTCGTTTTCCTGCAATATAGCATCAATTACTTCCTTTAATTGTTTTTCCTCAGCGGCAGACCATTTATGAGAAGATCTGTTTGGACCACATTTAACATAATTTCTCCAACGATCTCTACAATCTTCGGGCATTCTTCCTAAGGCTTTACCGATCTCTGACCATTGTCCTTCTTTTTCAATGCATAATTTGGCAAGTTCTTTTTCTTCTTCAATATTCCATTTACCTCTTTGTTCAAAAATATGGTACTTTCTACGAACATGTTTATAAATGGATGATCTTGTTCTGTACGGTAAAACTTTACAAATATTAACCCAAAAGTCATCTTTTCTACGTTCATTACTCCAAATTCTTTCACAGACATCACGTCTTGTCATACCTTTTATTTTTTGGTATTCTTCTACAAATTGCTCTAAAGCAGTTTCTTCTGGTCCGTCAAATGACTTACCACTTGTTTGGGATGATGCAGGTATAGTCTCGGAAGCTTTAGCTGCTGCAGATTTTATCAATTCTGCTAAATCATTATTAATATCGTAGACCTCGGCTTCATTATCCTTAGGTAAGACCTCGTTGTATGCTTGTTTGGATTCTTTATTAGAATCTTTATGTTTAGAATCGTTTTTATCATCAACTTCGATGTCTGGAATTTGTGTATTAGAATAATCGGCTGTTGTGCCAACTTCTTCTTTTTTACTTTTATGGTTGTCATGATCACTGGCATCAGTATTTAGATACTGTTGGAAATCTGGATTTTGACTAATTGAATCAGATTCAATAATTGCCTTTCTCACTAAACTTTCATTACCATGGATACCATTTAAATCTGAATCATCCCTTATAGAGTGAGAAACTTTGTCATTTAATTTTAAGTCTTCTTTATTTTCATTGTCAACTTCATCTAATGTAGCCAATTCTGGATCGACAACCATAGAATCAGTATCCTCTTTCATTTGTTTAGATAATTCAGCATTTCTAATCGACTTCAATTTTTTACTAACCTTGTCATCTTCATCCTCAGAACTACTCCCATGGTGTTCCTCAAGGTATCTTTTCGAACTTTTCTTAGACTTCTTAGATTTCTTCTTTTCATGCTTTGAACGGTCCCCATTTTTCCTTTGCTTATCATTGTCATGTCCAAAAGCAGTTGCAATCGCAACGGCAGCTCTTGCAACCGAATCTTTGTTATTTGTATCCAATTCTTCTTTACCGTTGGCATATTTCATTGCCTCATTTTTTAAGAACCAGTCAACATCGGATAAGTTGTTAGCAGTAGTATCTACATTAGCGTTATTACCAACATCAACATTTGAGTTGGATGAAGTATTGGCAGCATCATTCTTTAAGTTGTCATTATTAGCATCCGATGCCTCGTGATTTTTGTCTCTGTCGTCTTGATTCATGATGACTCTTGTGTTTTATTGTTTGTTCGTTTTTAACTGTTATATATATATATATATATTCTTAGAAATCAACTGAATAAAGAAAATTTACCAAAAAAAAATTCCAAATATTCAAAAAAACAAATTTAGAGCAAATATAACAAAATAAATCCACTAATAGTTGATCTCTCTTCTCTCCTTCTCACACACTACTTTTTTCGTGTTTCTACTGTATCAGATAAAATCTATATTATTAATGCTTATTGTTTCGGTTCCTATCCTAATATAAAATTAGATATAATAAACTTTAATATATATATATATATATATATTGTATGCTATTCAATAATTAAGTTCCACTAACAAGTGAATCAAAATCAAGGTATGTTTACATTATAAATGATAAAAATAATAATCAGGGTAAATACATCTACGTTTTTTAAAGGACCTAGTTCTTCATTTTGGTTATCTTTTCATTATTTTCGATATTTTCGATATTTTTCGATATTTGTTTTGTTTTTGTTTTTGTTACTTTGTTACTTTTGTTTATTCTCTTCAATTTAAGATAATTTTTGCTTTGTCTTTTGTGAGCGCCACATTTTTCGTGTAAAGTGATCCCATTGTTTCTCTGTTTTATAGTCGGGTAATATTAGAGTTAACTGAGATATTGGTTAACTCTGATCTGTGTGACACACTTGAAGACCAATATATTAGATATCGATGAATGCTGTGATTATTTGATTATTTGATTATTTGTTTGTTTATTGTCATACTATATAAAATGCTTAAATTATATTAGGAATTCTTCTATTTTGAACATTGTGTAATCTTACTCACTCACTCTCTCTCTCTCTATCATCTTCGGTATCTCTTAATTGTACAATATTTGAAGAGTTCGATAGTTCATTTTTTTTATGCAGGTGGAGGAGGTGCGTTCAATAAGTATATTTTTTCTATTGTAGTTTGATATTGTTGCAACAATTGTATGTAGTCAACAGAATTGTTTGATCCTGCTAACCCAGAATTACTCTTATTGATCGAAGAAGCTCCGTTTTTGTTTGTATTGTTGTATTCTTTACTTGAACTCATCAATCTTCTGAAAAACTTCTGAAGAATCTTAATAAATTCCACTAAACAATCCAAAGATTCACCTAATATGCTGTAATTTCTGCTTGGATGGGGCGTATTCCTCGATTCAGCATTTGGATTAGGGCTGTTAGATTTTGCAGAATTATTTTTATCCTCATTTAAGATGCGTAATACGCTAAGGTTAAATGTCTTCAATAAATTATGAATATTTCTTTCAAAATGCACCAAGTATATACTTGGTAAATCTATTGATAGTATCATTAATTCTTTAATTCTACCAATGATGTAAATTAATGATTCACTTGCAACAAAGGTTTTGTCTCCAACAACAACAGATTTTCTGTGTCCACTGGATTTTTTTTCTGAAATATTTTCATTGGAACCTTCATTGTTGCCGCCATTACCTTTCGCTTCAGGATTATTCTCCTTCGCAGTACTATCTTTGGTGTTTAGATCAGATGAATCTGTAATTTTGGTTGTTGCATCTTCATGTACCTTCAACTCTAATTTTTTTGTCCAAGATAAAGGATCGATATCAATTGAAGTCACAATGTCATTAACGTCTCTCTGAACATTAGGTTCCACAATAAAAGGAAGCCATTTATCTCTTTCGATTTTATCTCTCAACAATTTGTTACTGTTGTTATTATTAAAATTGATATAAGCCTGAATTTGAGATTCTAAAACATCACTTAAGTATTTAGTTAAAAATTCACCACTTACTGCCTCACATTCTTGGATGAAACAAACAACAATAGCATACAATTTTAAGAAATCTTGATAATTTAATTGTGCTGATATATCTCTTCTAACAATTATAATTTTGCCCATTCTTAACTGTACAATGCTTATACCCTCACTGATACCGTTTCTGATATCTAATTGTGTTATCATATCGTATTCATTCGTATTGGGGTCATTGGCTGATGATATTTCACTTAAAGATAAGTCAAGCAATAATTTTTGATAACAATATAATCTTCTTAGTGCTTCGCTAGCATGGGTAAAAATTTTTAACAAAGTGGTTTGGAATCCATCGTTGCTTTGGTCTTTAATCAATTTCGACAATTTCGTTCCTGATGATACTTGCTTAACTGGTGTGGGTTGATTGGATGAATCAACATTTTTGGTAGCTTTTGATGTTTCTGTAATAGGACTACTTTCCAAGGACATTGAAGTATCATGCTCTTCGGATGCATTTTGTTTTTTCTCCTGGGGCAGATATAGCTTTATGATATTTTTAAGCTCAACAATAAATTTTTCTTGAAAAAATCTAAATGCACTAGTTAATTCTTCGCAATTGAAAAGTTTTCCAATCAGAACTTTGATCCTCTTTTGTAGTTCCTGATCCACGTTTAAATATTTTTTATCTCTAGTCTTGTTTTGTAATCTATCTAAAACTGCATTGATGTCAATACTGTTGTGATACGTTTGAAGATCTTTAATAAGTAAATCGCATAATTGCAGTGAAAATTTACCACCAATCTCAATATTCATATTGGTTAAATACTCTCTAGTTTCCAATAAGGAAGGAACAGCACGTAAGTCTAACAACTTGTTTGGCCAATTTCCTGTAATGTCATTTACCTTAGGATCCTCTGACTCATCACCTTTTATTAGACTATTGACAGAATTTATTAAAAGCATACAATCGTCGAATTTTTCTTCATTAAATAATTGCTTACATGTATCACTAAGTTTTAAGATAGCCTTAACCTGTAGAAATCCCTGCTCTAATCTCTCAACATTTTTTTGTTTAATTAAAGATCGTACTTTATCCATTTCTTTCTGTATCTTATTTTTATCATACATGATAAGACCATTTGAAATTTCGTCTAGTCCTTTTATTGAATTATTCACTTTGTCCTGGATTTGATCAACATTGCTTAAGGCATGATAAAATTTATGCGATGATTTTGAAATTTCTTTTACCAAAGATCCTTCAACAGCATCTAAATAATCATTTAGTCTATCATTTACTTCATTGAATGTCTCTTGTCTCTCAATATTTTCAGATAATTTTATATTTGTCATGTTAAATTTAAAGCCTTCTAAAACTTTATGAAATATTCTTGGATTTTCTAATTGAAAATTCTTATCAAAAAAATATTCAGGTACTTCACTCAATTCTTTAGAAAGCAACGCTTCATTCTGTTGGTCTTTAATAGTATAGTCAAAATCTTTAGTCGCTTTATCATCTAAATCATTTTCTATGTTAGAGTAATCCTCCAACTGTTTGATTTGTTCTAATCGATTCATATTTTTTAAATTATTTGTACTTTCAAAATCATTGTATTCATTTTTAATAGATTCTATATAATTTTTTATATCACCTTTCCACCCTTTCTCAATATTATTTTTTGACAATGTTACTGGAGGTATATCATATGATGTTGGATATGCTAACCAATTTTTTCTTCTAGTATTCATTACAATTTCATAAATTGAATTATTCCCAAGAGGTGAATAATCCTGTGAACCACTATGGATATCATTCCCAAACCCAAAAGTTCTACTACTTTTCCCTGCTACTGAAGATTCAAAACTTTTCCTATAAGTTACTGAGTCAACACTCATTCTTGATGACAGTTTATTTTTCCCACTGCCTGACATACTCAAAAGGTCATCATTTAATGAAGTATCATCATCACCAAAGGTGGTATCCATAAAGGGTGGTTCGATTATTTTAGGAGTAACTATTTGTCTCCCATTTGATTCAGTTCTAGTTTGAGAATCATCAATGTTGTCATTTCTGTTACTGGAATTCTCCATAGTTGTAACGTTTTGACTCGTATATATCAGAGAATTATGACAATTGAGAGCGATAAAAACTCAATTTTATTCTTCGAGTAATCTTCTTTCTAATTTAGTTAGTATTTGAAATTTGTCGATATTAAACACTAGTAATACATAAGTTAACTTGACATTTATATTACAGATTGAATAGATTTTTCAAGCTCATGCGGTAGTCCTTTTATTTGGCCATTGTGGATTCTTAATTTCCAATAATGTTATATCATTAGATACGGAATCACCACTCTCACTACAGTTTCAAAATATCTATAAATCTGGAGATACTTTGAGATAGAATACCAAGAAACTTCAGACGACACAAAGGAATTGTAACTACTGAATTAGATTATCTTAACTAAAATTAATCGGCAATATTAGTCATTTAATATCTATTTGTCTTTCTCTTTGTATATTAGTTCGTTGTCCGAACTTGGTTGTCTATCAGTTTTACGAAAATTGCTACCATCCTTGATGGTTAAAATACAAATTTTGCTACATTTAGGATTATTCATAATTACAAGTAAAATGCTGTCATAAATTAACTATTTAATGCTTCATATAATCTATAAAGTTGCGTAGATCTGTTGTCTCTCTTGATATTTAATCAAGCCTACCTCAAAGCATAATTATTCTAATATATTGAGACTAAAGACGTCAGTTGATCCCTCATAAATCAGCTTCAGAAACTACGGATTTTAAAGAGTCGTTTCTAGGAGAAAAGTAACCATTAATCGCAACATCACTGGATCCTACCTGTGCAGGAGATGGAGATTTGCTTTCAATCCCTAATTTGCCCTTTAGAGCAGATGGCATTGGGATTGGTTTGGAATGAGGTACGCTATGTAGATCTCTTGAACTATTATCATCAGACAAGACATCAGTCATTTCGATATCATTGTCACTACTATCGGAATCAAAAATAAAATTATTCTTAGATGCTTGACGTTGTATTGATGGGTTTGATATTGTTGGCAAACTACTCTTATCGGCTTGAGGAGTTAGTACTTTTCCAGTTATGAAATTATATGTAGCACCTAAGCTCAATAATGAAGTAGCAGATCCGTTTCGCGAAAGATCTTTCAATGAGCTTGAAGAGTTTCCTTTACCCAAGGATGCAGATCTTCTTATACAATTAGCGTTTACATCATAATCAACATCGTTATCATCTTCGCTACTTTGGTTTTGTGAATTCTCAATAAATTGTTGCTCATTATCTGAATTTGAATCATCGCTGTCTGAATCCCCATACATAAATGTACCCCTATTTGTGGGCATTGAATCTCCACCAGAATTGAATCCTGAGTTTGGAATTTGGTGGTTTTCTAGAGTTGGAGATAGGATTGCTTGATTATAATTTGTAGTATCATCGGCTATTGAATTTTGTAAGTCAATACCTTCAGGTATATCAACAAGTTCAGAGTGATCAATTGGTAAGAAATTTGAAGTATCTCCTGTATACACAGAATTGTAATCGTACATATAGTCATAACCTCTGTATGTGTTAACATTGTGGGAAACTGCATTACCGTAATTATAGTCATAATCACTATTATCACTTTCCTCGTCAGAACCATAGTTTAAAGTTGTTGCAGGTATTAATTTGATAATCGGTTTGAATTTACTTCTACTCGTGTTTGACGAAATCATTGATGAATTATCCGTTACTGGTGAATGTATAGTTGTACTTAATCTTCTTGAGAATCTAGCATTGATAAATAATCCACCATCCTCATTATTCTCATCGTTACCAGACGAATTTGAATTTGAGTATTCGGAATTATAACTATCTTCTGAATCATATATATCATCATCTTCTTGTAGTAGATAATCTCCATGGTTATAGTCATTTAACTTTTCTTCTTGGTTCTCATCATCTGAGGAGTCATTATCTGATGAATACATCGATATGACGTCTCTTTGTGAGTATCCTAAAGATATGCATTGCTCCACTCTATCATTGAAATGGATATGTCTTGTTTGTTGGGGTTTATTTTGCTTTGAACCTGAAGTTGTCAATATTGATGCTAGTTGTGGTATTGGTATATTTTTCTTTTTATTATCATCGGTATCTATGGTAGTACTTGTTGTGTTTATATTATGGTCGAAGCTATTGTTATTGCTAGTAACTAAATTTGTTAAAGTTGAATTGCTATTGCTTGTAGAAATTTTATTTCCTTGGTCATTATTGTGAATTGTTTTATTTTGTAAAGTTGAATATGAATTATTTTCGGTTTCATGTGCATTGTCATAATTATAATCATTAGTATTATGAATATTTACAGATTTTGATACATCTTCGTTTTCTCTAAGTAACGAATCTGATATGAAGTTTGCCGACAGGGAAGGCGATGAATTTGAGTAAGAGATGCTATTTTTATTTTCTAAAATATCACTATTTTGGATATCTTTTTTTATGTATGGTTTATTATGATTGGAATAATATTGTGCATTCAATTTATCTGCCAAATAATTGTAATCGTTAAAGTCATCGGAATTATTGTTGTTATTGTTATAAAAATCAGGCAAAACATTCGAATTTTTCATTTCATTTAAATGTTTTCTTACCTCATTTAATTTCCATTGCGTATTTTCTTCAATTATTTCAGTGACTGAACGTTTTTTCAAGATAGGTTTCAGTTGTTTTTTGGTGATAGGAGTTGTCAATCTTTTTGAAGTTTCATCATCCGAACCATAACCTATTTCTGTTTTTGGATTGTGTGGCATTATTGCCTCTTTACTGTATTCATCGTATTCATCATCATTTTGTGTATCTGTCACGACTGGTCCATACAACCAAGTGACATCTGAATCCTTTGACCAGTTAACAATTTCTGGTGACACTGTGTCCAAATGATTTCTTGCCTTTGCCCAAGTTCTCCACGATGCGTTTTCCAATCTTGCTGAATTTACAGAATCTATCACGTCATCTTTTTTCTTTTTTTTCAGAATGATATATTTCCAAGAATTTAGTACTTCTGATTCGTTCCAATTGTGTGATAAATAGTCCACATGAGTTTTTGGTTCCATCACCAAATCATTATCATCTTGCGGAATCAGTATATTGTCATTATCAGCCGGTGGAGGCGATACTGATGTAGAATGAATTTTGGATCTTGCCACACCATTCGCTTCGGGATTTTCATCTTCCATATCTACATCATTTGTCCTGTGTAATTTTAAACTTTGTTGATTTTGTAGGCCATCATCATCATCGTCGTCATCGTCATCATTGTCACTCGAGATATTATCGACATCTTCATCATAAGAATCGTAACTTTCTGAAGATTGATTATCGTAATCGAAATCACTGTCCATGCTATCATCTTGAGCAGATTGTAAAGAAGGACCAGGAAATATAGCATTGCTATGTGACTGGGTATTCGTATTTGTGTTTGAGAAATCATTTAAAAGCCCCATGGACCTTGTCCTTTTCAAATTGAAAGTATTCTTTTCGAAATCTTCATCATTATTCGCCTGTTTAGCCATGGACACAGAAGGACCCATATCATCGTTTGGGTCCATTTGTGAATTGTAATAATCTGATAAGTTATTTGACATTAATTAATAGAAACAAACTACAACACTCAGCACGCGCACAAAGTTTAGAAAGAAAGAAATGATTAAATTGTGTAATTTTCAATTAACGTATATCTTTATTCAAAAAGATTAAAAACGTCACTTATTTTTGGATTTCTATGTGGTATGTAAATGGAAGTTAAAACCAATCCTTTTTTTTTTTACTTTATTAATTGACAAAAAAAAAAAAGAATAAAATACAATATTATTACCAAATGGATAGGGGGGTGGATGTGGTGTATCAAAGTTAAATAGAAATAAAGAAGTGATATTGGTCTGGTTGAAACAATAGTTCTTTATAATCCTCTTCTGTTTGATGTTGTTTTTATTTTCTTTCTATGCTTTCTTTTAATCTTAATTAACCACCTTTCAGAAGGAAAAAAAAAAAATACAATAAACTAAAGGGGGGGGGGGAGGGGTAGATAGTAGAGGCAGAAGGGTTGGAGGTATGCGATTGTAGTTATATAGTGGATGGAGATAACAAAATATCAATATAGTTTGATTATTTATAAAGGCTTATGTATAAATGATAATATCAATATTATAATAAATCAAAACAAGACCATATAAAAATTAAAAATTAAAATTAAAAAATACGTTAAAAATTAAATTAAATAAAATAAGTATGGTAATGTAAGTTTTATTTTTTATTTTTTTATTTTAATTTTTTTCTTTAGTATAAAAAAGAAAACAAGAATTAGACTCTTGTCGCTTTAACACATAATGTAAATTTTATATGGCTATTGTTTCTCTAAAAAAAAATGTTCCAGTATTGTGTTTCATTTGTTAAAGCCACGTATTTAGTGATAATACAAGCATCACAGGCCAAAAATGCTCCCTCTTCTTCTTCTTCTTCTTCTTCTTCTCCTTTTTCTTTTTCCATCCGTCCAATTCCCGGGGCCTCTCCCCTTTTAATTCTCTGAAAATGATCTCGTATGTTGTTACAAAAATATGACATTTGCCTTCTTGTTTTGGCTCTTCGGCTCTTCGTCTCTTCGTCTCTTCGACTCTTCTGTTCCACAGCTATCTCTTACCGATACGCACTGATATTATCTCAAATAATTTCTTTTTCTTTTCTCTTTTTGGAATTATTCTGTTTTTAACCGTGGGGAAGTTCTTGCAAATCTGTTGCCGTGCTTGTCTCTCGTGTGTGCATGTCGCATTCTACGTAAGTTTCCGATAGTGTCCATTAGAAGTGTGTAGAACAAAGAAAACATTTGTCCCCACTGGAACTCTCTCGCTCTCACGCTGGCACTCAGATATCTACCTAGCGTAAGCCGAGTGCCGTACCCCAGCGTTCTCGCGTGGGAGCGCGTGGAGTAAAGTTTGACGGGGGCAAGGAAGCAAGGGGGGGTCGATGGTTACTATCAATTTCTATTGTACGATGTATTGACTGGGTTCGTGCCTCGGTGTGCATATGGATGTGTGAAATGCGCGCACAGTGTGTACACATGATATTCTCCTTTGTGTATATATATATATATATATATATATATCAACGGTAAGAGAATAGCTGCAAGAGGTTGCACTACGTGGTAGAAAGGCGTGGTGGGAGAGGGGGGTAAAGAAGCACAGTACGAAAAAAGGCGTGCTGTCTATTTTAATGTTTTGTGCTACGGTTGTTTGACATGGTCACTGTCATTCCGCAGTAGAGAAGAGAACTCTAAATATGGGGAAAGGATATGCAGAGCATGCGAGAAACAGCTGCAGTAAACAACAAAACAGGACAACATGGAAAAAACAGAGAAAATAAAGAAACACTCGCAGCAGTAAGTAGTAGGGGGTTTTTATATGATTGAACCAAAACGTTTGTATTCGTTACCCCACCATGCCATAATCTCTAAAAGCTTATTTAGCATTCTATGTCATAATATACATAGAGACATCAACGATTAATATATACATATATATATATATATATATATATATTCATGTGTACTCAACAATGCTGTTCGAAACTCCCATTAGTAGTCTTATGCCTATCCCATTATTAATCTTTTTCTGTACTGTAAAAGCATCAATTTGTTCATTCATTGGGTTTTTCAATTTTTGGTACAATTTACCTTCTGCTTGATAGACTAATATTTCGTTATAATCACTGTTCACTAGTAAGTAATTATTATCAAACCAATCTAAGCGCTTGTTTTTCTTCTTATATCGGTTCCTGTTCCTATCTTTATCTCCTATTGCAATAGTTTTCATAGATTCGTTCTCTTCACGTTGAGAATAATCAAATGGGAACCATCGGATTATCTTACCATCCAGTCCGATGCTGACTAATGAATCACCATCGTCGTTCCACACAATGTCATTACAACTGCGTGTATGTGCCCTTTTCACATCCGAGTCCGGGTTGATTAATTCCATGTACGGTCTCGACATTGATCGATAGTCCCAAAGTTTTACACTGCCATTATCCTCACCAGTGGCAAATATTTTGTTTCGTTGACTGTTGGGATTGAATTTACAACATAGTATTTCGCTTTTTTCTTTCACATTGTCATCAGACGATGAAGAGATACCAAAATTGGTGTTACGTAGATCTACCAGACGCGGGGAGTGATCCTCTGTTGCGATTACAACTAAATCAGATTCCAAGCCATGATTACAATCTATTTGGTTGATTTTCACTTTATGGTCGTTCTTGCTATCATACATTGTGATGGTCTGTATCGGCTCGAATCCACTTTGTGTATCCCACAATTTAAATTTGCAATCATTAGACCCAGTGAAAAATAATCCATTGTCTTTATTATACCATTTTAATGTATGGATACGGTATTTGTGACTCTTTTCTGTATTTTCAGTCTCTTGAGATTCAAAATTGATAGGATTAGCAGATTTTCTATACATTCTATATTTGTTCCGGTTTAGATTAAAACTATGTACCTCGCGGACATTGTAATCGCTATTAAGACCCTTCTTTTTGTTAGCTGTATTGGAGTCCGTTCTACCTTCATCCTCTTCATTATCATTGGTAGAACTTCTCTTTATATATTTAATTTTCTTATTCAAAAGCTCTTCTCCTTCGATTTTCTCATCAAACGACCAAGCAGTGATGGATCCATCATTCATGCCGACTAATAGATACTGACCGGTATTATCAATATCCATTGCACTAATGCTATTCAAATTAGTTTCACGGTAGTTACTGGCTTGTGAACTGATGTTATTGTAAATTCTTGGTGAGTCCAAATCCAAAATACGTTCCAACTCATGTCTTTTGATAGAATGTGTAGTGTCGATAGCTGTGACGTGAGGGTTAAACTGATACTGTAACAAGGAATAATTCATCGAGTCCCAAATATAAACATTATGAGAATGTGATTGACCTATTTGATTTACTAACGATCTTTTTAAAACAAAAATTTTTTTGTTCACCTCGATGCTGTTATGTCCTTAAAATCTTTAATCAATTGTAATTTTAAATTTTTTTTAAAGGTCGTTTTTTTTTTTTTTTTCGTCTGCATAGTGAAAATAAATGAAATTTTTAGAAATTTTTTTAAGGATATAAATATATTTGTACTTTCTATGAAACAATAACAAAATATACCAAAACCAATACGTTAGTGTGATAGCGACAAACCAATACACCAAGTCAACAGAAACATGTCGTCAATTTTGGATGAGTTAGTTATGGAGGACGTCTCTCTACATTGCCCTACAGAGTTTATAGACTATCACAAATGTATCTCTAACAGAGAAGAAGGGAAAGATTGTAGTTCACTTCAAATGAATCTGGCAACTTGCATCAGGACAAAAGTACCATCGATGAAGAAGATATTAGGTAATTGTGGGGACAAGATGACAAAATATCAGGATTGTATAATTAAAAACCAAAAGTCACGTACGATCAATGAGAATTGTTTGGGTTTTCTTGATGAGTTAAGGGAATGTGCAAGGAATCAAGTTGCTAATGATGCTTTGCCTATTAATGAGATGAAACTTCGTTCATTGGAAAAATGAATCATTAAGATGTTAATATTCGTTTATTAGAAACAATTAGGTTCTTGTATGTACTTGTAAATAAATCAGAAATATATTATATTATATTATATTATATTATATTATATTATATTATATAAATTCTAAAATTACTATGTCTTTGTTTTTCTCATAAACGTAAGATTTAAAATTTTTGGATGGTTTCGTAGAAAGTCTTACCTTGAGTTTCGTGAATTTTCAATTCTAATTCAGAGGCATGTCTGGAACCATCAGCACCTGCAATGGTACCAGCACCCCATGGAGAACCACCGTGAACTTCAGTCAAGTTGGTTAATTCACCGAAAGCGTTCTTGTAACCTAGAGGAATAAAGATCATACCGTGATGAACTAAAGTGGATAGAGCGTTCATAGCGGTAGATTCGTTACCACCACCAGTACCAGTGGAGACGAAAATACCAGCTGGCTTACCGTGTAAAGCACCAGTAGCCCATAGACCACCGGTAGCATCCCAGAAAGCTTTCCATTGAGCTGGGAAGTTACCGAATCTGGTTGGAATACCGAATAAGAAAGCATCGTATTTTTCTAAAGTTTCAGTAGAGGCAATTGGATAGTTTGGCTTTTCAGCACCACCTAAAGCCTTGACGATTTCTGGAGTTAAAGTTTCAGAAACTTGGAAAATATCAGCACTACCACCAGCGGCTTCGATACCTTTCTTTTCAGCTTCAGCAGTAGCAGCAACGTGGCCGTATAAAGTGTAAATAATAATAGCAGTCTTTGGCATTCTTATAAATGAATATGGGGGTGAGGGGGGGAGGGATTGTGTATAATTTTTTTTTATATATATATTTTTTTTTATATAAAATATAATATTTAATGTAAATACGAAACAATAATAACATAAAATATAAAAGAAAGAAAATAAAAGAAAGTAATTAATTTTAAAAGAGAAGATATAACCAATCCTTATATAATAAATAAATTGTAATTAAGAAATGTCAATGACTAGTTTTACAATTTATTATATACTGTAATGAAAAATTCACATAATTAAAGAACAGAAAATAATAATGTAGTGCACAGTTTAATGCAATATATCTAAAAAAAAAAAAAATATTGATATATATTTTCTATTTAGCCATCCCCCCCCCC